>PGFX01003335.1:0-12166 GCA_003612995.1 Prototheca bovis | reverse complement strand
CCTTTGGCTCCCCCGAGCCGTCCCCGGCGGCGCCCCTCTCGATCGCCCCGGTCTGCGCCGCGCCCGCGGCCGCCGCCGGCAAGACTCGCCGCGGGCGCGAGGCGCCCGGCCAGCAGCCCGACGGCGGGCGCTCGCCGTCCGCGGACGCGCGCGCGCCCGTGGACGGGCCGGTGACGGCCGCGCAGGCACTGCCGCGGGCGCCGAGCATCTCGGACGCGCCGCGGCCCTCAGCCTCGAAGGGCCGCGAAGCCCACCGATCTCCCCACGAGGCTCATTCCTGCAAGGTGGCCGCGACGCCGCTTCAGGAGGAGGGCGCCATCGCGTTCTGCGGCGGCCCCGCCGCGGAGGCGACCGTCTGCGACGCCGACGCCGACGCCACGCTCGCCGGCGGCGGCTCGCCGACCTCCGCCCGGGCCCCCGCGGCCGCGCTCGGCGACGCGGGCAGCTTTGAGCGCGCCGTCGGCCTCGCGCTGCGGTCCGCGCCGCGCTCGGCACCCGTCTCCGGCGCGCGCGTCCCCCCCGTCCGCGGCCGCGCGGCGTTCGACTCGCCGCGCCAGGGCGCGCCCTCGACGCCGCCACGCCCGGCCGGCTCGCTGCCAGCCTCGTCGCCGAGCTCGGCCGCGTCGCCGCCGCGGTGCCCACCCGGAGCAACCTCAGCGCGTCTCGTGCCGCACGCCTCGACGCTGCCTGCGTCTCGCCAGTCGCGGCACCTGTGGCTCGGCAACGTGGTGCGGCGCCCATCGGACGAGCTGCTGGCCGCGACCTTTCGGCGCTTTGGCGCGGTCGAGTCGGCGCGCGTCTTCCCGCTCAAGTCGTACGCCTTTGTCAACTTTGTCGAGCCCGCCGCGGCTGCCCGCGCCGCCGAGGTCATGAGCGGCGTCGTGCTGCCGCAGATCACAGGCTCCAAGGCCCTCGTCATCCGCTACCAGCACGGCACCGCCTGCGCTCCCGGCGAGCGCCCCGAGGACGACCGCGACGGCGCCCCGCGGGCCGACGCCGATGCGCGCGACGATGCCGGCTCCGCCCCGGCCTCACCGCCCGGCGAGCGCGCGGCCTCCTCCCAGGGCGCCGCCCGCTCGGTGCCCTCGCGCGCCGCCGCGCAGCGAGCAGCCGCCGCCTCGGCCGCCGCCGCGGCCGCCGCCGCGCAGCGCGCCGCGCGCGAGGAGCTGCTGGCCCGCGCCGTCGCCGCGGTTACGGCCATGCAGAAGACGCCGCGCGGGCGCTCCAGCGTCTGGGACGCCCTCGCGGGCGCCCAGGGACCGCCCCCGCTCGTGCCGCCGCCGCTGCCTGCCGAGGCGCACGCGGGCCTCGGGCTCGCGCGCGCCGGCGCTGGCGCCGGTGCGGCCTCGGCCAGCGCCGCCGCCGCGGCCGCCACCGTCGCCGCGGCCGTGGCCATGGCGCACCAGCGCGGCCCCCAGCACCAGCAGCACCAGCAGCAGCGGCTGCTGGGCGCGCAGCACCACGCCACGGCGCTTGCGCAGCGCTTGCAGCAGCAGCAGCAGCAGCAGCACGCGTCGCAGCACCATCAGCACCCAGGCGGCTCTGCGGTGTCCACTGCCGCCGTCGCCGCCGCTGCGCAGGTCGCCCACCTGCAGCAGCAGTTTTCGGCCCCGCTCTCCTCGCCCGCCACGCGACTTTCGCAGCTGGCCGCATTGGCGCAGCAGCAGCAGCAGCAGCAGTTGCAGCAGCAGAGCGCGATGGAGCAGCAGTGGACCGCGTCGCTGACGCCCGCGCAGATGGCCGCGCTGCAGGCCGCGCTGCTGGTCGCGCAGCGGGCGTCCGGCGAGAGCGCCGTGCTCGGCGACGCGGCGGCGGCCTCGCTGCAGGCCGCCGCCGCGTACCCGCAGGTCTTTGACGGCGCGCCGGATCTCTTCGCGACTCTCTCCTCTCTTCCCCGCCCCGCGCCCGACGCGATGGGCGCCTCGGCGCTGGTCGCCCCTGGCGTTCGGTCCGAAACCGGGGCCGCGCTCTTCCAGGCCGGCGCGCCCGGCGCCGGCGCCGGCATCGCCGACGCGCTCGCGGCCCTCTACGGTTCTTTCGACCCCGCAGCGATGCGGGCAGGACGGGCGGTTGCGGATCCCTCGTCGCACGGCGCGGCGCACGACGCCGCCGCGGCCGCGTCCGGCACGCCGGCCCCACGCTCGTCCGGCGCCGCCGCGGCGGCCGGCGCCTTGGCCCCACGCTCCTCGGGCGCGTCAGCAGCCGGGGGGCTAGCCCCGCGCTCATCTGGCGCCGCCTCGGCGCTGTCGTCGGACGCGGGGTCTGGCTGCGTCGCATCGCTGACCCCGGCCTCGAGCTCGGGCCCCGCGATCGAGGCGGCGTCTGGGGCGCCTCCGTCGGTCGCGCTGGCCACCTGCGCCCCGCTGGACGTCGACGCGCAGCTCGCCTCGCTGTGTCAGCCCATCGAAAACCTCGCGTCGAGGCTCGGACTCGGGTTCCCGGCCGGGTCGGGCTCGGCGCATGGGTTTGGGACGCCCCCGACGCCCGGCTCGGTGCCCGCGATGCTCGGTGGCGCGGGATCCGCGCTCGTCTGCAGCCCAGGCCTCGGCACACACCCCTCGTCGGCCTCGGTCTCGGGCTCGGCGTGCTCGGGGCTCCCGAGCGGCGCCGCGGAGATCGATGCGCGCTCGTCGCAGGTCGCTGGCGCGGCCGTCTATGCGCCTCCCTACGAGCTCAACCTGCAGCTCTGGGCCAGCGCGCTGGGCGGCGCCCAGGCCGGCACAGACCCCCCGGCCACGCTCGGCACCCCGGCCGCGCCCCAGGGCGCCGGGGCCCCGAGCTGGGACCGCCAGCAGCAGGACGCGTGGGGAGCGCAGGCGCTCGGGAACGGCCCACTGGTCGCGGGCGTCGCGCCTGCGTGGACTGCGGGTGCGGCCCCGAACGCCGCCGCCCAGACCCCCGCGCAGCGGGTCGCCGCCGCCACCTCCGAGGCGAGCGCGGCTCCGGCCGCCTGGGCGGCGTGGGGGGCGTCTCCGCCGACCGCCGCGCGTCGCTCGGACGACCTGCAAGCGCCCCTCGTCGCCCAAGAGCCGTCGCCGGACGCCATTGCTGCTGCGCTCCGCTCCCTTCTCGACGACCGCCAGAGCGGCGACTAGGGCGCGAACGAGCGCGGGGCGAAGACTTCGCGATCGCGCAGCAGCTCGACCGGCACACGGACGCTCGCACGCGCACGTATTTGTCGCCGCGTCCTCTCCACACCCCGCTCGCCCTCCCCCTCCCTGCCTCCCTGCCTGGCGCGCTCGTCCGTGCCCCGCGTCCTCCCTCCCCCACGAATGCTCCCTCGCAACGCTCCTCCCCGTCCGGCGCCGCAGCCGTCCCGGCGATCGCTCGTCTGAGGTCGGTTTGCCGCCGCTTTGCCCCCAATGGGACGCTGCCCGCAACGGGGGGCGCCGCAAGCGGCGCCGCCCTTCTTTGCGGGCCGTTCCCTTGCCCTTGTCTCGTCTCGCTTCGCGACCGAGAGCGAGAGCGAGGCCGTGGCATTTTCTTCTCTTTCAAGTCGCGCGGAGACGTCGCGAGGACTTTGGCGCGCAGGCGGGAGAGACGCCGCCCGTCGCGGCGTCTCCCCCCTCTGCTCGCCAAAGTTCGAGCCGGGTGTGCCCCCCCCCCCCCCCCCCCCGCTCTCTGGCGCCCCTGATGGAACTCCGCTCAGCCCCCGTCTCGGCCTTGCCTCCGTCATCGCCGGACCCCGTTCTATCTGAAGGTGGGTCGATAACGCCCGCTCCTGGCTCCTCGCCGCCTCTCCGCCGTTTCCGACCTTTTCCGACCCTTTCCCACCCTTTCGTGACCGGCAGCACCCCACCCCGCTCCGGCCTCTCGTCGTGCCGACTACTGCCGCTCTTTCCGCTCTCCTCTGTCTCCCCGCCGCCCGATTTGCGTCGCCCAAGCACTCCTTGTTTCCGCCTCCACTGCCGTCGCACCCTTCGCTCGCCTGCTGCCTCGGCCGCCGCATTCCCCGCGTTCCTGCATCCTTCGCCGCCGTGTCCCGCCCCGCCCTCCTCTTCCTCTCCTCTCCCCCCTCCCCCTCCCTCTTGCTCGTTTCCTCCCCCTCTCACCTTCCCCCTCTGTCCGCCGCCCCTTCTGCTCGACCGCCCGGACGCCTCCGTCGTCCGCTTTCCCCAGCGCCTCCCCCTCCTCCTCCTCGCTCCAAGCCTGGCTGCTCTCTCCGGCCCCATTCGCTCGCACACGCGTACACGCTCGCGCGCGCCAAGTCTGATGCGCACGCGCACGCGGCATAGAGACACGCGGACGACGCTCGCACGTCCGCATCCCCCCGCCTCTCCTTCCGTTCCTCTTCGCGGGTGGACAGAAGCAGCACGCCGCTGGAGACTGCACGACGGCAGGCCGCGTTTCGGTCGACGCAAGCTCCCGCCCGTCCTCCCTTTGGCGCCCCGCCGCCCGGCGCTTCTCCCTCGTCCTGAGGCGTCGCGCCACCCGTCCCGCACCGCCCGCACAACGGCGCTTCCCCACGCGTCCTCGTCTTTGCTGCCTCGCGACGCCGCGCCCTCCGACCGTTTCCGTCCGTCCCAGCGCCTCCGCCTCGCCCGCTTTGCGCGTTGCGTCCTGCCGCTCCGGTGCGCTCCGCCCTGCGCGCAACACCCCGAGCAGCTCCCTGCCGGCTCCCTCTCACGAGTCTCATCGGCTGCCTTTTCGGCCCCCCTCCCCCCCTCCCCTTCTCCCCTTCCCCCGCCGACCCCCATCGGTGCGCACCCCGCAAGCGGCAGTACGCCTCGTCTTGCGCTCGCTCCGCACGCCGAGGCTGTCGGTGCCACGGCGCCGGCCTCCCGGCGCGTTCTGATCGGGTCGATCCGCGTCCAGATCGACTGACGGCGACGGCAACCGTCGCCCTTGCGATCTCAGCGATGCCCCGCCGGGACGCCCAGAAGCGGTCCAGACGGTCCGAACTTTCCTTTGACGACGTTCCCCATCGACGTCCACGCGCCCTGTCGCGATCTTTTTCATCGACACCCACCCACCATCCCGACGACGCCCCTCGTCGAGGCCCGCTCGCCATCCCAACGGCGCTCCGTCCCACCGCCCGCTCGCCATCCCAACGGCGCTCCGTCCCACCGCCCGCTCGCCATCCCAACGGCGCTCCGTCCCACCGCCCGCTCGCCATCCCAACGGCGCTCCGTCCCACCGCCCGCTCGCCATCCGACACCCGCTCGCCCCCCGACGACACCCTGTCCGGCGACCCACCCCGTATCCACATTCCATTCCCTCCACCTCCATGCTTTCATCCGCGCCTTTCCTCAAGACCTCGCTTCCCCCTTTGCGTTCGGCGTCCGAAACAAAATCGCCTCCAGCAAACTCGTCGCTGGCACTCGCCCCCCACCCCCCCTCCAACCCTCTTCACTCACTCGCACGCGCCTCACCCTCATCGCCGTCTTTCCTTTTTTCGCACTTTCCCCCGCTCTTCTCGCCTCGAGCAGGACGGCTCTGGGCGCCGGACGCTTTCTCCGGCGCTCGACGCCGCGCGGCGCCTCTCTCCGCGCCCCGGGCCGCTGACTCCTCGGGCCCACCCAGAGCCGGCCCGCCCGCTCGGCGAGGCGCGATGCGCACTTCAGAACGGATCGCACGCCCTCTGCTGCCCTTGCAGCCGCGGGTCTCTCAAGCTTTTTCAAGGCTGCCGCTTTCGCACGCACGCGCATTCGCACCCGACGCCCCCTCTTTTTCACAGATCGAACTTTGCCTCTTTCTCCTCTTTGGATGCCAACATCCCCCTCGCTCTTCACCACCCCCTCTCCCCCCCCCTTTTTCTCCCATCTTCTGACCCGGCGCCGCGTGTGCCTGGCATCGCGCTCGGAGAGCGTTCACCCCGCGCCAAGGAGCGGCATCTCAGCTCGCCGCGCCGCGAGCCTGCCGGCCCGACTCGGACGCTCCGAGAGCGTCGGACGAGGCGCGCGGCCAGCTGCTCGGAGAACGGCCTCTCCAAGACGCCTCCCTCGCTCATACGCCTTTGCACCACCCCACAGTCTCAACCTCCCGTCTGCGCCGCGCCGGTCGACTCGTCGACTACCCACCCTCCCTCCCCCCCGCACTTCCCTTCTGTTTCCCCTCTTTTTTTTTCTTTTTTTTTTCATGCCCTTCACCGACGTCGTCCCGCCGGCTGTCGCCCCTTCCCGCACCCACGCACGCGCTCTCTGCTGGAAGCGACGTGCTCAAGCCGCTGGCTCAATGGCATCCTTGCCGTCATTCCGGTTCCTTCTGCCGAGGAGAACGGCTGCGCGCCCGTCCTCCCCCCGCAGGCCTCGAAAGCTGTGCCTTTGCCCGGCTTCGCCCCACAGACCAGCCTTGCACGCTGGGCGGCGCGCGCGGTCTTTCTTCTCCTCCCCTCCTCGCCCGTTCTCTTTTCCCCATTCGTTTTCGTTCCTTCGCAGCGAGCTCTCGCCCGTCTGTGTCGCTTTTCCCCTCTTCTTCCCTCCCTCTGTCCACCGCTCCCCAAACCTCCCGCACCTCCCAACCCCCCAACGCCTGTGCCCCGCATTGCAGCCTCGCGGCTCTTGGCCGCTTCCTCCCGCAACGTGCCGAGCTTCGGCTCGTCGCGCTCACAAACCCCGCCACGGGGTCTCACCCCCTCTTCCTCCCGTGCTGCCACCTCGATCTCTCCGAAATTCGCCCACTTTCGCCGACGAGCCCTCCCACCGCCACGCTCCGTTGGGGAGGCGGGGGGGTTCTCTCCGCCCCTTCACTCCCCCCCCTCTTGCCGGCTCTCCGTCCGCCCTCTGCGCCCCCCCCCCCCTACCTCTTCAGTCATCCCTTCTCGCCACGTCCTCTCCAGCTATCCTTGCTTCGACCTCGCCCTCAGCCGGGCCGTTCCCGATCCCGGCCTCGAGGCCGCAGGCGCCTTCACCGGCGCACTGCCCCCGGCGTCTCCCCGACGGCCGCCGCCCCCCTCGCCTGCTCCCCTCCGTCGACGTCTCCCCGACGCCCCGCGCCAGCGCGTCCCACCGCCGCTCCTCCCTCGGCGCTTCGCTGCCGTCGCCACGCGCGCTGCCCGCCGCCCCAGGCGTTCTTCCCGCGTCGGCTCTTCCGTCTCCCTCCCCCTCCCATAGCCCCGTGGCCTCGCGGTCCTGCGACCCCTCATCGTCCCGTCTGCACCCTTTTTTTTTCCTGCGCTTGCCACCCTCTCTCATCCTCCCAATTCCCCTTCCCCTCCTCTCCGCCCTGCATTCTGTCCCCCGCCATTTGCCTGTTCGTCCCCCTTCCACGCATCTTGGCGCTTGTTCCTTTCGCGGCGCCGGGCGGGGCCGCCCCCCTCCTCTCTTCCGCTCGGCGCGGCACGGCTCTTTGCGTCTGCCCGTCCCCCCCCCCTCCCCCCCGCGGAGCGGAGGGCGACGTTGAGCCGACCGTCGATTTCCGTTTCGTCCCCGCTCTGCCCATCCTTGAACCCCGTTTCGTTGCCTTTCTCCCTCGCCTCCTTCTGATTCTCCCATCGCCCTCCACCTCTCCCCCGATCACCTCGCGCCTTCGCTCTCCCCGCCCCCGGCGCATCGTTTCTCTCCCCCGTACCACTGTGTCTGCCTTTCCATCGTCTAGCACCCGATCGGTCCGTTCGCTCGCCTCGCGTGGTGCGCCCGCAGGGGGGCTCTTTGAGCCGTCCGAGGCCTTCAGCGACGGCGCCAGAGTCCCAGCCCCCACCCGTCCACCTCTCTTTCTCTTCGACGCGCCCCCTCGGGCGTGTCGCCGCTTCTTTTCCCCCACCTCGCTCGTTCGGGCGTCCCGCCACTCTCCTTCGAGACACACCCGCTCGAGTTCTCCACCGCCTCCCCACGTTCGAAACGCGCCCGCTCTGGCGCCCCCCTTCGCTCCTGTCGCGGCTCGTCTCGTGCCCCCCTCCTTTTTCCTTCTTCCCCCCCTCGCTCGTCCCCCTTCCTCGGCCGCGACCCTCGCCCCGCTCCCGCCACCACGACGCGCTCCGTTCATCGCGCGTCGTGCTCCTTTCCACCTCACGTTGCCCCTCTGCGCCCGCCGCCGTCCGGGTTCGCGTTTCGACGCCCACTCTCCGGCGTCCCTTCCTGCCGGGTCGCCGACTCCGCCCCATCGTCCCTCGGCGACCTCACAGACGCGCCTCCACGCTGCTCTCCCCTCGTACCCCAGGCTCGCTTCCCCTCTCTTCTGCGCTCTCCCCGTCTCCATCCATCCAGCGCCCTTCCCCGGCCTCGCACCACTCCCGCGCATGCCCTGCCTGTTCAGGATTCCCCCCCCCCCCCCCCCCCCCCCCCCCCCCCCCCCCCCCCCTGGTTCCCCCCCCCCCCCCCCCCGCGGCCTCATTCCTCCTGCCTTCGCCGTCCGTCCCTCCCGCGTCCGCGGAGGCTCGGAACCGCTCAGACGTCGAGCGACCGGTCGCCGGCTCCACCGCGCGCCCCGTCTCTCCCAGCCCGCTCGCCGGCGTCACCCCCTCTCCTCCTCGTCACTTCTTCGGTCTCCCCGCTCTCCCCGAGGAGCAGCGGTCTTTGCGCCCGTCGCGAGGTCGCCGCCCGCGACGGGGCAGCCCCCCGCATCCCATCCGATACTTTGCTGCGTCCTCCGCAGCCGCGTCGGCGGCTTGTTTTCGTCGCCTCGAACCTTTTCCGCACCTCGCAAGCGATCGCGGGGCGCCTCCAGCTCTACCGGCGCCACCCTTGCATCCATTCCCCCGCCCTCGGCTCACTCCCCTAGTGGCGTGCAAGTGTCCGCCACCCTCTCACCTTTATTTCTTCCTTTTTTTCGACACCGCCTCCAGCGGCGGCATCCGTTGAGTTCCATCCCACCACGCTCCTTTGCCCATCTGCCCATCTGTTTTTTCCCCTGTCGCGCATCTCCACTCTCCCCCCCCCCCCCCCCCCTGCACCCCTTCTCTCGTCTGCCGCGCAGTCGCACCCTTTTCACCGCCCCGCCCCACCCTCCCAATCTGCCGCACATCTCTGCTCCCCGCGCGATGCCCGTCGCGCCGCCGCTCCATCCCCCACAGGACGGCCTCACGCGCGCGGGAGCACATTTCCGCTCTCGATCCCATCGCTGGCCTGCTTCGCTTCGATCGCCCCCTCGTTCCCCGCCTCCTCGTTCCCCGCCTCCTCGTCAATCTCCCCCCTCCATCCCTCCATCCCACCTTTTCCACCTTTGACGTCTGGCGAGCGACATACCGCCCGCGCGCCGCTCGCCGCCTCCTGCCCTTTTCCCCTCCCCGCCCTCCGACACCCGTCGCGTGGTCGTTCGCTGCACGTCGCTTCGTGCCTTTTCCGAGGGCGGCGAAGATCGGACGCGTTCGCGTCCCCTCTGCGACGCGACGCCCCGAGATGTCCACCACCTCGTCACCCGGTCCCACCGTCTCCAGCGATCCGCTCCGGGCACGTTCGCCCCTGCAACTTTTCGCAGCTCCTCGCTTCCCCCGCCGCCCCTCCCGAGCGCTGCGTTTTCTCTCCGCGCGTCTGCGCCCGCTCGCCGCCCTCCACGCCTCCTCCCGACCGCAAACGCCCGCGCTCCGTACCTCTATCCTTCTCCCAGTCGCCAGCGCCCGCGCTTGTCCGCTTCGCGCGGGCGTCGCACCGCCGATCGTCCTAGCTCTCTCCCGAACTGGCCGCTCGATGGCGACAACCCACCTCTCCCCTCTGTTGCTCCGCCGTCGCTGCATCTGCTTCTTTCGCGGCCGCCTCGATCGCCCTTGCACTCGCACCTCGTTCCAATTCGACCGTTCGAGGCTTTCCGGCTCGAGGGCGTGATCGACGTCCCGTCTCCGGGACCCAAAACTCTTTTTAGCCCCCCCCCGCCTCTCCCTTCCCCCAAACCTCTCGCCACGCCCCGCCTCGCCCTTTGGGGCGCTGCGCCCCGATCCCATCGCTGGCCCTCGCGCCCTCGGCGGAACGGCAGTTTTCCGCCTTGTGGGTGCGCCGAGACAGCGATCGAGCCGAACGGCCGGTCTTTCTGTCGCTGCGCGTGCAACGCGGCCGCTCTCGCGCCGAAACGATGAGGCGGGCGGATGGGGTGGTGGGACGACCGACGCGTGGCGGCCGGGGCGACGAGGTGCGGAGCGACGGAGTGGGGCGGCCGGATCGACAAGGCGTGGAGGGGCGGCTCGGACGACGCGACCCGCCGAACGGGAGCGAGGGAAGGTCCCCTTGCCAGCAATGCGGGATGGACAAAAGAACGCTCCCCCCCCTCTCCGTTTCTGTGTGTGCGCACCGCTCGCGAAACGAGGTGAGAGTAAAAAGGACGAACGCGGCACCCTCTGAAGAGGGACTCGTCGACGCGGTTTCGGGGCAGAGGGCCCAAGCCTTCGCCGTGAGCGGCGGCGGGGGGCGAGAGAGCAAAGGAAATGCGCCACGGGAAAGCGGTTCCGCTCGCTCCGACAGGCGGTGCGACGTGATAGCGCGTTTTGTCTTTTGGCGTGCGCGGGGCGCGTGCGCCGCCGCGTGTGCACGCAGGTGCAGCTCCGCTGGGTCCTGCTCGCACCGCGCGATGCTTCGGGCGATCGACGCGCGGGAGGGGACGAACGCTTTCGGTTTGCGGGTCGCACCAACTCCGCTCGCCCTTTCGCCGGTGCGGCGTTCGCGTGGAGGCGGCAGAGGAAGGATCGGATCCTCGCAATGGTCAAATCGCGGCCGCGGAAGCCAGGCGCTGACGTCGACTTTCAAAAACGCGTTTCGCAGCGGCGGCCGAGCATAAACAGCGTGCCCGCCGCGCCGACCGTCTCAGAGCTCTCGTGCCTTCGTTCTGTCCCATCGACCTTTTTCGCCCAGTTCCAGCGCCAAACGACCAAGATGTCGCACGGTTCCGACGGGGTGCGCTTGCGAAGGCGGTTGCGCGAGCCGCGGGTCGCGAGCAGCGGGTCGCGCGACCACGCAGCCGCCGTTTCCCCCGCTTCTTTTTTCCGCGATTGACGCCGCGCGCCGTCCGTTTGCCACGCAGAACGTGATTGTCTACCCCGAGTACATTGACCGCAACAAGTCCGAGTCCCAAGGCCGCGCGGTTCCGCTCGACAAGGGTGCGTGGGACAGGGTGCTCTGGAATCTCCCTGCAGACTCGCGACGCTCGCCTGCCCGAAAAACCGCCGTCGCCAGGCCCGCTCGTTTACCGCGGCGCGAGCGGCGCGGTTCCCTCCTGCAGCGTTCGCTCGCCCGAGCGTGGGCCATTCTCTTCTCGCCCGCTCGATCGGCCGTGGAGATTGGCCGTTTCACCCGCGCCCCGCCTCGTCGTCTCCCCTATGCCGCAGCCGTCGCAAACCCGACCATCGACTCCATCGTCGCCAACCTCAAGCGATACAGCGTGACGACGCGCGTCGAGGCGCGTCGATGCAGGGCATGACGGGGTGTGAGGGGTACGCCGCTCCGAGCGCAGAGGGCTGGGAGGTCGGGTCCCACCCACGATGGTTGGAGGCCGAGGAGCCCGGCCTGCCTCTTTCACACCTCCTTCCAACCCTCCCTCCGCAGACGGACTCCAACTCCCGCACTCGGGTGAACGTGACCGTCTGGGATGCGAACCGCCGTCAGTTGGACCAGCGTATCTCAGGCCGTGCGTCGAGGATGGGGGAATGTGCGGCTCGAGCGAGGCGAGCGGGTTTGTGCGCACGGGGCGAGGAATCGACTCCGCGATCCCCCTTCCTCCGGCTTTTGCGCAGGCAAGGAGGTCCTGAAGGCCGCTGCGGGAAATCTGAGAAACTGAGTCTGCGTCGGCGATCCCCGGCGGCGGGCGAGACTGCGGACGCCGGTTGGCCGCGGCACCGCGGCCGGGTCCCCTTTCGACGCGACGGGCCGTGCGGTCGCCGTCTGTCCGCGCGGGGCACCGATGCGATTCGCGCCCCGCGGGCCGCGGCGTGTGGTTGTGATCGCCAACGAAACGAACGAGAGCGAACATGGTGGCAGTGGGTGGCGTGGAGAGATGCGAGCGCGAGAGACGATGGAGGGCGTGGGCGAGTGCGGGCGGGTGGGCGGCGTGGGTGGGGCTCGAGAATCGTGCTCGTTTGCGCCTCCCGTCGCAGCCTCCCGCCATTCTGCGAAAAAGCTGTCCGTGTGGATAACGCGTTTTTTGCTTGCTCGGGATCGACTGGTGCGAAAGGCGGCGGCGACGCGGCGATGCGGCGGTGGGCCTCCAGGTCGCGTCCCCTGCCGCCCCTCGCCCGCGTTTCCAGCGCGCTTCCTGCCGCCCCTCTCCCCCCGCCCACCAGCTCCCACCCGCCGCGCCCCCTGCCGCC
>PGFX01003324.1:0-12187 GCA_003612995.1 Prototheca bovis | reverse complement strand
CGCCCCCCGCCGGCCGGCCGGCCGCGGCCTCCCCTTCCCCGCTTCCCCCTCTCCGCTCCGGCGCCCTGGGCCCCCGATCGCAGGCCGCCCCCGGCGGCGGCGCCCGCCTGCGCCAGGCGGTGCTCACGCCGACCTCGCGGCGCGGGGACGCGCGGCTCGACTCTCTTTCTTCGGCGCGAGAAGAACCTTCGGTCGCGGGGACGAGGACCGACGCCTTGGGCGCCGCGCCCTCCGCTGCGCCGCCGCCCCAGCGCCCCCCCGCCTCCCCCTCGTCCCCCTCGCCGTTCGCCCCCCTCTCCCCCGCCAGCGCGCTGCGCCGCCGCAGCGGGCTGGCGCGCGCGCTGGCGGGAAGGACAAAAAAGGCGGGAAAGGAGGGCGAGGACGAGGGACGCGTCCCAAGGAGCACGGGGCGCCTCTCGCTGCGCCTCCCGCGCTGAGAGGAAAGAGCAGAGGAGAGGAGGAGGGTATGAGGATGCCGGGGAGAGGGGGAGCCTGGACCCGCGCGATCTCAACACTCCCCCACTGCCATCGCCCTTTTTTTTTTCTCTCTCTCCCTCCTCTCTCCCTCTTCCTTCCGTTCGCAACGCACGGCGCGTGCGCATTTCGTTCCCCCCTGTACGCTCCCTTTCCTCTGTCGCTCGCTTCTCGCACGCACGCACGCACACGTCCCTCGCTCCTCTCGCCCCCGACCCCGCCGCCCTCTTTTCCTCCCCCGACCGACGACCGCCGCCCGTTCCCGCTTTTTTCCAAGGGTGCACTTTCCAGCGTTGCGACGTTCGAGAGAGCGGCGGAGCAGGGGGGAGCCGAGGTCGGACGGGAGACGCGCCCGGGGTGCGAAAAGCAGACGAGGGACGGGGGGGGGGGGAGGAGGGGGGAGAGGAGGAGTGGGGGAGGAGGAGGGGGGGAGAGGAGCAGTGGGGGAGGAAAAGGGGGGAGAGGAGGAGGGAGGGAGGAGGAGGAAGAGGATGAGCGGGGGGAGAGGAGGAGGGGGGGACCTGGTGGGGGGCCTCGTGGGGGGAGGGGGAAGGGGGCGGAGAACGAAAGGGCCGGGCGGAGGGCGGGGGGGGGCGGGGCGGGGCGGCGCGAACGAGCGGCGGGGTGTGAGCGAGAGTCGTCCGAGGAGGGCTTGAAACAAGTGGCGGGGAGAGGGTAACATCGGATCGAGAGCGGAGACGGGAGATAACGTGCAAAAGCGGAGCGAAAGGGGCCGACGGAGGGCCGTCGGGAGAGGAGGAAAAAAGGGGGGGAGGGGGAGCAGAAAAAACCACAAACAGAGGGGCAGAGCCCGACAGAGCCCACAGGGGCAGGAGGAAATGGCAGGAGGGGAGAGGTGGGAGCGCGGGCAGGAGGAAATGGCAGGGGGGGAGAGGTGGGAGCGCGGGCAGGAGGAAATGGCAGGGGGGGAGAGGTGGGGGCGCGGGCAGGAGGGAGGGCGGAGGGTGGGGAGGGGGGGTGTCCCTTTCTCAGCCGCCCTTGCCACGTTGGTCCCGTTCAGTCCTTGTTGATGCCGAAGATCCGGACGCGGTGGAAGATGGACAGCTTGGCGAGCACCAGGACGATGACCACGACGGCGTTGATCAAGAGGGGCTGACGCCGAAAGTCCGAGGTGTGCGTGGCCAGGATGAAGAGAGCCACGGGCATCACCAGGAGAAACTTGCGCGCAGGCGTCAGCTGCTCCCCGTCGTCGATCTGCTCCCAAAACGTCTGGCTGCAGAGGCGCACGAGGACAGAGGAGAGAACGGATCAGAAGACCGCCGCAGAGGAGCGACGAACGAACGCAAACCGCGTGGGCCCCGCCCCCCTCCCCCGGATGGCATGGGCCCCGCCCCCCCCCCCCCCCGGATGGCATGGGCCCTCCGTCCGCCCTGCACCTACCCTCTCCTCCGTGCCCCCGTGCCCCCTCTCTCCCCGTCCGCCCCTGTTCTGCCCGTCCCGTGGCCTCTCGGGACGCGTCGCGCGCGCTCGCCCTGCCCCCTCGCGCCTGCTCGGCCTCTTCGGCGCGGCGCGCCCGCTCCGTCCTCGCCACGCACCTGTCCCACATGCCCTGATCGCCCTCAATCGGAGAGCCCTTTTTGTAGTGGAATATGTAATAGGTGATGATGCCGTGCCCGATGTGCACGTAGGTCCAGGCAATCCCCGGGTCGGTGACGGCCGCGACGGCCAGCCAACTGAGCACGACCAGCAGCACGTAGTAGACCCAGAACGTCGGGTTGTCCAGCCAGTTGGTGTTCTTGTTGACGTGCACCGAGTTGGCGCGCATCACGGGGCTGGGAGACGCCAGCGACATGGCGCCGCGCGACGGACCGCGATCGGCCGGGGCGCGCTGCGGGCGGAACGGACGACCCGCGCGGCGGGGCGGGGGATCTCGGCGGCGCGCAGGGGAATGCGCACAAAAGACGGCGGACACGACGCGCAAACGGCGGACGACGAAGCGGAACGGCACGGGCGCGCCGAAGACGTCTCGCCCCGGCGCGCGCCGGGGCGCGTCGAGCTCCTTCCTGCGCGGGAAGGGACGGGCGGTGGACGAGAGGGGAGGGAGGCGCGGGAGGGAGCCGGGAGGGGGCGCGGGCGCCTGGGCGCGGGACACGGGGCGAGCCGCGGTCTCAGCGGCTCGCCCCGAGAGGCGGTCGGGGACAGCCCGCCCTCCGCCCTCGGCCGGACCCGGCCATGGCCGGCGCGGCCATGCCCGGCGCGCCCATGTCGCGCCGGGCATGACCGCGGCCCCTCAAGCGCGGATCACCCCGCATCCGGGCTTCAAATGCCGCGTGTCGCGTTTCTTTCCGCGCCGCCCGCTCCGCATCCGCCGCTTCGAGCGCCCGCGTCGCCGCGTCGGACGCTTTCCTCGCCCGCGCCGAGGCGGTCTGGCCCCCGTCCGAGGGGATTCCTCGGCGCCGAGGCTGCGACGCGCGCCGCGCGCTCGGATCCGAGACAATGGCCGGCAACGACCGTACGACAGGTGCGCGCCGGGTTTACGCGCGAGCGCGACGAAGTTCGCGGCGCAGAGGAAGAGGGAGAGGGAGGGGGGAAGTGCGGGCGGGTGGCGCGCGCGCGGCCGGAGGTGGGAGGGGCGGAGGGGAGGGGAGGCGGAGGGGTGCGGGCGGGCGGAAGGGGGGGCGGCGAGGGGCGCAGGGTAGGGAGGGGGGGGTGCGAAGGGAGGGGCCGGAGGCGACGTCACGCGTGATGCTGCGCCGATCGCGATCGTCCCGACCCAGAGAATGCACACATGGACGACGGACGAGCGCGATGAGAACGTGTGCCATCCATCGTGCCCGTCCCCCCCCCGCGACTTTCCGTCCCACCCCTCTGCCCGGACACCCCCCCCCCCCCTGCGAGGTGTGGCCCATGCCTCACGACCCCTACCCCCTCCCTTTTCCTCTCCTCCTCCCTCTCTCGCTCAGCCTACCCGTCATCTCACTTTTCACACGCTTCGGAGTTTTGCTTTTCGGCCTCGCACCTCGCGCCGGCTCCGCCTCCCTCTGCGGCGACCGAGTCGCGCCCCGCGAGCGGGGCGACGACGCCCTCCGACCTGTCTTTGGCCTCCGACCCGGGACGTCCCCCCCTCGCCGCGGAGCGTGGAATGAGAGCTGCCTTGGAGCCTCTCTCCTCGCGCGCGGAGCACGGGGAAAGAGTTGCCCTGGCGTCTCTCTCCTCGCGCGCGGAGCACGGGGAAAGAGTTGCCCTGGCGTCTCTCTCCTCGTGCGGAGATCGATTCGTCCCAGCACCCCTCTCCTCGTGCGGAGATCGATTCGTCCCAGCACCCCTCTCCTCGTGCGGCGATCGATTCGTCCCAGCACCCCTCTCCTCGTGCGGAGATCGAGCCACCCGAACGCCCTTGTCCTCGCGCGGGGAGCGAGCCGCGCCGGCGCCTCTTTCGTCGCGCTCGGCCCGCCTGGGCCTCCCGTGGCGGGACGGGGGCGAGGCCGGCGGCTGGGGCGACGAGAACGATGGGGCAGACGCCAACCTCGGCGGGGAGGGGCGCCGCTCGCCTCTGCGCCCGGGGAAGGAGACCTTTGGGGAGGGGGGTGGGCAGTGCGCGCTCCCTGACAGATGCGTGAGCGGAGAAGAGGACGACCGCAGCTGGAATCGGCACTTCGACGCGACTCTCGCCCCGGGCGCTGGGGGCAAAGGGCTCGACGGGCCGAGCGGGCCGCGGCGGGGGGGCGGAGGAGGCGAGGCGCAGGTCCCGCGCTCTCCACGCGCCCGCTCCACGGCTCCTTCGTCCACCGAGTCGCACACGCATCTCGCCTACGCACCCTCTCCCGGGGCCCTGGACCGCCGGACGACGCACCGAGACCCCTTCTCTTCCACCACCCCGCCCACGCCCCAGGCGCCGCCCTTTTTCCCGCGGTCTCCCTCGTCCGCCGCCTCGCGGGCCCCCTCCGCGGCGGCCAGCACGCCCCCATCCTCGTCCTGCGGCTCGCACGCCCCACCGGGGGCGTCGCGCCCACCCGCTCTCTCCCCGCCCAGCGCCTCGGCCCCCCCCGGGGCGTCGCGCCCACCCGCTCTCTCCCCGCCCAGCGCCTCGGCCCCCCCCGGGGCCTCGCGCCCACCCGCTCTCTCCCCGCCCAGCGCCTCGGCCCCCCCCGGGGCCTCGCGCCCACCCGCTCGCTCCCCGCCTTCCTCCTCGGCTCCCTCGCTTCCCTCTCCGAATGCTCTGCCGCGGTGGCCCGCCGACGCTCCCTCGCCGATGCGCTACTCGTTCGTCGAGCTGTCCCCGGGAGGGGCCTCGCTCGTCGGCTCCAGCACGCGACAGGCACCGACGGACGCAAAGGAGAGGGGGTGGGGCCCCGTTCGTCCGGCCATGCCGAGCGCTGGATCTCCGGAGGATTCCCCTGCCGACGGCGGCAGCCCAGAGCGACCGTCTCTCTCCTCCGCCCCGCCCCTCCGGCGCGACTCGCCGACCGTCTCGATCTCGTCTCTGTCCGGCTCGGTTGGCGCCGCCCTACCTCTTCCCTCGCCCGGCTCGGTTGGCGCCGCCCTGCCTCTTCTCTCGCCCGGCTCGGTTGCCCCCGCCATGTTCCTCCCCCCTTCGGGCCTCTTCGCCGCGGCTCCGTCCCCTCTCCCTCCTCCCGCTGCGGTTCCAGCGCGGACTCCGGCGTCGGTGGTCTCGACGGCGGCTTCCCGCGTCGACCCGGACGCGAGGGCAAGGCCCCCAGACCGCCCGCGCGCTCCCGCCGCTCCGCTCCCGCTCTCGCCCGAGCCCGTGCGGTCGCCCGAGCGGCCGCGAGGGGCGGCGAGGGCGGGGGGGGCCGAGGGACGTCGCTTCCAGCGGTTTTCGACCGACCTCGCCGACATGGCCGCTTTTGTCGCCGAACCTTGCGCCTCGCACGACGGGCGCGCGCCGGCTCCGCCCTTTCGCCCGTCTTCGCCGCGCCGCTTCGGGGCGGCCGAGGAAGAAAGGGAGCGAGGGGGGAGAGGAGGGGGGGGAGGCGTGGAGGCGGAGAACGGGGCGTGGGAAGACGGAGCAGGAAGGGAATGGGGAATCCGAGAGGCGCACGAGCGAGCCGCCGCCGAGCGGCGGGGCGAAGCCGCAAACGGCGGAGGAGCAGGCGGCGGCCGGGAGGAGCGCGAGGGGGGCTCGGAGGAGAGGGCGGCGGAAGACTCCGCGCCAGAGACCCTGCACGAGGCGCAGGACCCTCGGCTCGCCCCCCAAGCGCCCTCCCCGGCGCCCTTGTCGTTCGTGCGCCACCTCCCCCCGCCTCCCTCGTCCGAGCGCCGGCCGCCCCGCCCAGAGCGACCCGAGACGCGCCGCCGCGCCCAGAGCGACCCGCCGCACGAGGGCGCGAGAGACGCCGCGGAAAACTCCCGCCATGCGTTCCCGCCATCTTCGGCGCCCCACCGCGTGCGCCGGGAGCTGCTGGGAGAGCTCCAGGGCAGAGAGGGGGAAGAGAGGCTGGGGGAGCAAGGGGCGCAGCGGGAGCGGCAACAGGGGGAAGCAGGTGGACGGGAACGATCCGAGCAGCAGCAGGGGGCGGGGCAGGAACGATCAGAGCGGCAGCAGGAGGAACTGGGGCAAGGGCACCCTGAACGGCAGCAACGCCAGCAGGAACAGGAGCAAGAGTCGTCTCCCTTTTACCCGTCTCCACTCCCTCCCCCCACGCTAGTCTCGGTCGCGATGACCACGCCCGGCTCCGGCTCCCTCCCCCGCGGGAGCCTCCCGCCGAGGGGCGACAGCGCCGCTCGAGACGGGTCCTTCGACCGCCCTTCGCAGGCGCCCTTTTCGCCCCTGCCTTTCCCCCTGGGCGAGACGCCGCACACCTTTGCGGTCCCGTTCGGGCCCTCTCCGCTCGCCTCGGCCGCCTACGCTTCGGGCGGGGCGGGAGGAACGGGATGGACCGCGCTCGGCGGGGGAGGGGCGAGGGAAGAAGGGTCGTTTCCCGCGTTTCTCCGACCCGGTGCCGATAGCAGAACGCCCCTTTTCCACCACGACTCTCGGGGCGAAGGCGGCGAAACCCCATCTTTTCACAGCCGTCCGGGAGGGGATGCGCCCCCCTTTCCCTACGACCGCGCGGGGGGGGGCGCGACCCCCTTTCCGCTGGCGGGCCGGCTGGGCGCCTTTGGCACCCCGGGTCTCGGCCTGGCCACGCCTCCCGGCCTTCTCCCGACCCCCCTTCCGCAGGGCGACGCGCCGACGAGTGTGACTGGGGCACGGGGAGGGGGGGACGAGCGCGGGTGGCCGGACCAGGCATGCGCCCCGGTCGCGCCGGCGCCCCCTCCCCCCCCCCCGTCCGAGCACGAGAAGCTCGCGTCGAGCCCCCCGTCCGCGCGTCCCTCGTCGCCGCTGCCCCTCGAGCGTCCGACGGACTCGCTGATGGCTGCCTTTTCGCAGTCGCCCACCGGTCGGCAGCGCCGTCAGCGCTCCTTTTCGGTCGCGTCGACGCCGGGCAAGGAGGAGCTGCGGCGCTGGGAGCTCCGGAGCGGCGGAGCGGGGGAGGCGGAGGGGGGAGGGCGGGGGGAAGGGGGAGGGGACGCGTTTGATAGCGAAGAGGACGCGCGGCGTTTCCATCTCCACCGCCGCGCGACTCCCTCTCCGCATCCCTCCCTTCCCGCCGCCCCTCCCTCCGCCTCCTCGGCGCCCCCCCTGCCGCTCCCCGCCCGGGACTCGCCTCGCGCCCCCCCCCCCAAGCGCGCCCGCAGCGAGGAGGCGGCTCGGCCCGGCGAGGGCGCCGGTCGCTCCCTTTCCGCTTCTCGCTCCATCGCTCCGCACGCTCCCGCCGCCGGGGCCGTTCCGCCGCGGCTGGCGCTCCCGCCGGCGCCCTCGCTCCCGCCCTCGGCGCCCGTGCGCCTCTGGCTCGAGGCGGCCGTGCTGGCCGCCTCCTCCCCTCCCCCCCGCGCGGCCGTCGAGCGCGCGCTCCGCGACCACCTCCGCGACCTCTCCTCGGTCACGTGCGTGGCGGGAAAGCTCCCGCTCCCGCGCGAACACCCGGTCCTCCGGGACCGCGTGGCGCTCCTCGAGGTGGTGCGCGTCGAGAGGGGGGGGAAGCTCCTCGACCGCAAGCGGTCCGCCTCCACCCCGCACGGGGAGGACGGAGAGGGGGAGGAGGAAAGGGCGGACGGAGAGGGAAAGGCGGAAGAGGCGGAGGGGGGCGGAGAGGGGAAAGCGGAAGAAGCGGAGGAGAGGGAAGAGGGAAAGGGGGGCGGAGAGGGGGAGGGGGGCGAGGGAGGAGCGACCGAGCTCCACGCGGTCGGTGGGCCGGACGGGCGCGCGCCCTCGCCCCTGGTCGCGCTCCCGTGGAGCGTCGAGTGGTCGATCCACCTCTACCTCCTCCACACCGGCCGAGGCGCGCCCCGCATCCCCCCCGGCTGGGACCGCCCGTGCGGCGACGGGGGCAGCAAAGGCGGAGCGGAGGGAGACGAGGCCGCGGAGCTGGGCGGGGGAAGGAAGAGGGGACGAGGAACGTCGAGCGAGGGGTCGGGCGCGGTCTCGAACGATCCTTCCTCCTCCCGGAATCCGGGCCCGAACGATCCTTCCTGCTCCCGGAACCCGGGCCCGAACGATCCTTCCTGCTCCCGGAACCCGGGCCCGAACGATCCTTCTTTCTCCCTCAACCCGTCCCCGAACGGAGCCGACCGAGATCCTCTGCCCTCTTCCCGCTCGGCGCTCTCTCCCCCGCGCCGCCTGCGGCCGCTCCGCATCCGGAGGGAGGGCGGGGCTGCCGGCGAGGAGCGGGGCTGCCGCTCCGCCCCCCCCCTGCCCCTCTCCCCCCCCTCCCCCCCCTCGTCTCCGTCGTCCCCTCCCCCCTTTTCGGAGCTTCCGCTCCCGCACGCCTCGCTGCTTCCGCTGTGGGACTCGCTGGCGTTCGAGAGCGGCCTGCCCGAGCGGCTGGAGCGGTACATCACGTCATCCCTGGCGCTCGCGCGTCTGGGCGTCGACCCCTCGCTGGTGTGCTCGAACCGGGTCGTGCTGCTGCACGGCCCCCCCGGCACGGGCAAGACGAGCCTCTGCCGCGCGCTCGCGCAGCGCGCCAGCGCGCGCCTCGCGCGCCAGAGGCCCCGAGCCGCGCTCCTCGAGGTGCGAGCGCACGCCCTCTTCTCCCGGTGGTTTGGCGAAAGCGGCAAGGCCGTCGACGCCCTCTTCGACGCCGTCGAAGAAAGGGCAAGGGGAGGAAGAGCGGAGTGGGGCGAGGAAGAAGGGAGAGGAGGAAACGGAGCAGAGAGAAGGGAGTGGGGCGAGGAAGAAGGGAAAGAAAACGGAACGGAGGGGAAAAACGACGGAGGAGAGCTCGTCTTTCTTCTTCTCGACGAGATCGAGAGTCTCGCCGCCGCCAGGGGCGGAGACGCCTCTGGGGGCTCTGGGGGGTCTGGCGGATCCGGTCCCCCCGCCCCCCCGGGGCGTTCCTCGGAGCCACTCGACGCGGTTCGGGCGGTCAACGCGCTTCTCACTCGGCTGGACGCGCTCCGCGCCTTTCCGAACGTGGTCCTGCTCGCGACCTCAAACCTCCCCGACGCCCTCGACCCCGCCTTTCTCGACCGCTGCGACGTCCGGGCCCGCGTCGGACGGCCCGTGCCCGAAGCCCGCTACCGCATCCTCACCTCCATCTTCCGGGAAATGACGGAAAAGGGAGCCATCGACGTCCGGAGGGGGGAGGGGGGAAGCAAAGCCACGGCGCAGGGTGGGAAGGGGATCGAAACGGAGACAGGAGCGGAGACAGGAGCGGAGACAAGAGCGGAGAGAGGCACAGAGGGAGGCACGGAGAGAGACGCGGAGAGAGGGGCGGAATCGCCGCCAGCGTCCCTCCCGCCAACTCTTCCCCTAACGCTCCGCCTCTCGTTCGGCGCGCTGCCCCCCACGTTCCGCCTGGCCAGGCGGGCGGCGAGGCGGCTCGAGGCGGGCGGGCGCGCCCAGAGAGGAGTCCCCCTCCCCCTGTCCTCGTCCCTCCTCCTGCACCTCGTCCGGGCTGTGGAGGCCACGAGGGGCCTGAGTGGCCGCGCCCTGCGCCGCCTCCCCCTCGTCGCCCACGCCTCGCGCGACTGGACGCCCACGGAAGACGAGGATGACGTCATCGCAGCGCCTCTAGACGGGTTTGTCGACGCCCTCTGCGCCGCAGCCCGCGCCGAAAGGGACTGAGACACGGAGAGGGGAAGTGGGGGGGGGGAGGGGGGGGATGGGGGGCGTGGACGGCCCGCCGTCCCCTCCGTCTCCCTTCCACCGTCTTCTCCCTCCTCCCCCTCCTCCCCTTCTCTCTCCTCACGCGCACACACACACGCACACACGCACACGTTCTCGTTCCCTTGTCCTTCCCTCGTTCCCTCATTTCCTCTCCCTTGTCCTTTCCTCGTTCCCTTGTCCCCTCTCCCCTGTCCTTCCTTCGTTCTCCCTCCTCTTCTCCCTCTTCTTTTCTATCGCGGGTGCTACACAGGAGAGCGGCGGGTCAAAGGGGTCTGCGCCGCTGGGGGCGCGCAACGGCGGCGCGGGCAAGCGGGAGGGGGGGGGAGACGGGGAGGAGAGCAGAGGCGCCGAGAGCAGAGGAGAGAAAAAGAGGGGCAAGAGACGGCGGAAAGAGCGCAAGGGGGGGCGGCAGGGAATGGGAGGAGGAGGGAGAAAAGGGGAGATGAAGAGAGAGAGAGAGAGAGAGAAAGAGAGAGAGAGAGAGAGAGAAAGAGAGAGAGAGAGAGAGAGAAAGAGAGAGAGAGAGAGAGAGTGGGGGGGGGGAGGGTCGAGGGGAGACAGAGGGAGTGAGAGGGAAAGACAGGGGGAGGAGAGAGGGGAGAGGGAAGAGAGGAGAGGGGAGGAGAGGGGAGGGAGAGGGGGGAGGGGAGAGGGGAGGAGAGGGGAGGGAGAGGGAGGGAGAGAGGGGAGAGGGGGGAGGGAGGGATGCAAAGGGGGGAGGGAGGGGGGAGGGAGGGGGGGGGACGTTCCGAGAGGGAAAAGGGGAGGAGGGGGGAAAACCCTCATCCCCTCCCTCCCCTCCCTCCCCTCCCTCCCCTTCTCTTCCTACTCTCTCCCTCTCCTTCCTTTTCTCCCCCCGCTTGTGCTTACCACCCGCGTGTGTCTTCCGGGGCTGGTTCTTTGACGAGGAGGGATCGGATTTCGACGAGGCTTCTCTGTTTGGTTTCGACCATGTACCTGGAGACGAAGAGGACGCCGAGGACGTTGAGCGCCGCGTAGAAGAGGTAGGCTCCCGCGACGCCAAAGGCCTGGATCATGGCGGGGAAGGTAAACCCGACGGCGAGGGTCGCGATCCAGTTGATGGCGGTGGTGAGGGCCTGCATGTGTCCCTTGATCTCCGGGGGGATGATCTCGGCGCCGTAGAGCCTGGGGATTGGCCCCGCGCCGAGGGCGAAGAAGGAGACGTAGACGAGGATGATGCCGAGCATGGCGTTCGATGCGGCGCGTCCCTCGAGGCCCACGAAGGGCAGCAGGGACATGAGGGAGAGGCAGACGGCCATGCCCGAGCAGGAGACGAGCATGAGGGGCTTGCGTCCGGCGCGGTCGACGAGCAGGCCCGAGAAGACGGTCATGGTCGAGTTCATGGCGCCGACGGCGATCGAGCCCAGGATGGGGTTGGCCATGCCCGCGAAGACCTTGGACGAGTAGAAGACGAGCGTGTTGATCCCCGACGTCTGCTGCATGGCCTGCAGCGTGCCGGCGAGCAGCAGCACGAGCGAGTACTGGGGCGCAAAGACGGCGCCCATGCCCGTCTGCTGCTCGGCAAACTGGTACTCGCTCAGCGCGCTCGCCAGGCCGCTCTGCGTGCTCGCCAGCTGCTCGATCTGCCCCAGCAGAGGCTCCCCCGCCGGGTTGGCAAAGTCCACGCCCGCCATGGCCTCAATCTCCTCGGCCGCCAGCTCGGGCCCGTGCAGCGCCACGAGCGCGTCCTTGGCCTCCTCGCGCCGGCCCTTCCACTCGAGCCACACGGGAGACTCTGGGCAGATCGTCATGCCGAACAGCTGCACGAGCGCGGGAACCACCGCCGCGCCCAGCATCGCGCGCCACCAGTACACCTCGCCGAAGAGCGGCAGCCGGTGCGTCTCCACGCCGGACGAGTAGGGCAGGCCGATCACGTACGCGATCATGATGCCCACGTTCATCGTCACCTGGTTCATCGTCCCCAGCGCGCCGCGAACCGCGTCCGCGCTCGTCTCCGCAAGGTACCGAGGCGCGTACACCGACACCGCCCCCACCCCCACGCCCGCCACCGTCCGACCCACCAGCAGCACCCACAGCTGCGACGCGTCCCGAGGAAGCGCGCACAGCACGCTCCCGATCGCCATCGGAATCGCGCACAGAGAAAGCGCCGTGCGGGGACCGTACCGATCCGCCACGCCGCCCGCGAACGCAGACCCAAACGTCGCGCCGATCAGCAGGATGCACGTGATCAGCGCACCCACGCCAGTCTCCTTGAACCCGAGCTCGGCGGCCATGTGCACCAGACACGTGTTCAAAATGCCCAAATGGTACCCTGCGCGAGCGGGAGAGATGCAGGGGAGAAGGGGGGGGAAGGGGGGAGGGGGGAGGATGAGGGCAAGGGAAAGAGATTCGGAGAGGAGGGGAGGAGAGGGGAGGGAGGGGGGGGGGGGGGGGGAGAAGGGGCGGATCGCGGGCCGCGGGGTGTCCGTCCGCGGCCGCGGGAAGCAGGGGCGAAACGAAGCGAAGAGGGGAGTGGGGGAGAGGGTGGGGAGGCAGGGAGGGGAGCGGGGGGCGTGGCGCGGCCGGGCGGGAACGCGGCTCGAGCGGAAGCGGCGC
>PGFX01003313.1:0-12215 GCA_003612995.1 Prototheca bovis | reverse complement strand
ACACGTGGCCGAGGATTGCGAGCGAGACAGCGGTGGTGCCGCGCAGGAGGCGGGCGAAGAGGAAAGGCAAAGGCCGCGCGGACGACGTGGTAGAGACAGGAGAAGAGTCGGAGCGTTCGGCGCGGGCAAAGAGCGGGAGGGGGGGAGGGGAGGCGGCAAGGCGAAGAGGCGAAGAGCGGGAGGGGGGGAGGACGTACAGTCGGCCTCGCCTCGGCGCCGAACGGCGAGATTGCAGCAAGCAAAAGGCGCGGGAACGGGCGCCGCCGCGACCGCCGAGGCGAAGACGCGAACGACGGAGACGCGGTCGGCGTCCGCATTGGCACCCATGGCGCGGGGCCGGTGGGGACGAGGTCGGCGTCGGCCGCCGCCCGGGCGCGACAGAGTCGCCGTCGGGTTTTGCGCCCTCCATGGGGGGGGGTCGCGTCCGGACCGAGAGGCGCGAGGCACGCGGGAAAAAACCGGAGATGGGGCACGGGGCAGACGGCTGGACAAGAGCGGAGAAAACGGGGTGCAGAACAGGAACGGGGGAGGGAGGCAAAAAGAGGGGGCACGAGCGCGTGCGTTTGCGGCCCGAGACAAAGGCGACAGCGCGTGCGGCGGTGGCACGAAGATGCGCCCACGAAACGGCCGTTTCTCCGCGCCTAGTCCTCGAGGGGCTTGATGACCTTGACGCGCGTGACCTTTGCGCGCGGCGTGCGCGACCCGCCGACGCTGCCCGAGGCGTCGGACGAGTAGGCGCTGGCAGGCGGCTTGGGCGTCTCGCCCCGCTTCAGCGCGGCCCGGTACGCATAGTCCTCGAGCTCGGCCACGATGCGGTTCCAATCGATGCCCGCCTCGCCACCCGGGCGCTGCGGCGAGGCCAGCGGCGACGGCAGCGCTGCGGCCGGGAGCAGCGGGTTGGGCATCTGCCCCGGGACGCCAGGCGGGCGCGCCGGCGACCGCGACCGCTCGCCGAGACGCACCGAGCGCACCGATCCCACGAACGAGTCGCACGAGGACGCCAGCGAGGGGGGGTGTGCGCGCGACGCGCGCGCGCGCGCGGCCCCGATCGCGGGGTGGTGGTGGTGGTGGTGGTGGTGGTGCCCGGGCTGCGGGATGGGGCTCACGGCCGCGCCGGCGGCGGCGCCCGTCGCGCCGAGGTGTCCCGACGACGAGTGGTGGTGGTGGTGCGAGTGGTGGTGGTGGCCTGACGAGTGCCTCGAGCCGAGGTAGACGCCCGAAGAGCTCCCGGGGCCGCCGCCCACCGAGCTGCCGGGCAGCGAGCCCGGCGGCAGGGCCGCGGCGCCGGGGCCTAGCGAGCCCCCGCTCCCGAGTGCCGACGGGTTGTGCACCCACGCCGCGGTCCGCGCCGCGTGCACGAGCTGCGTGGTGGCCTGCGACTGGCCCGGGAGCTGCGTCTGGCTCTGCAGCTGCGCCCACGCCATCGACCCGGGCACGGGGTGCGAAAAGGCCGGCGGGCCGGGCGAGGCGCGCGCGCCGCGCGCTGCGGCCGCGGCCGGAGAGCCCGGCGGCGGCGAGGCCGGCGGGCGGCCGCTCTGGCCTGCCGAGCCCAGCGCGGCCGTCAGCGCCGAGACGGGCCGCTGCGCCGCCGAGGGCGGCGACGACGCGTGCGACGGCGGCGGCAGCGGTGGCGTCGGCTGCGACGCACGCGGCGAGAGCAGTGACGCGGACGCGCGGGCCTGCAGCGTCGGCGAGGGAGGGTGCGTGAGCGGGTGCTGGTGCGGCACGGGTGCAGGCGCGGGGGCGGGGGCGGACGGTAGAAGCGCCGCAGCCTTGGCGACGGGCGCCGGGACAGTTGGGGCCACCACCCCGCCCGCCGCCATGGCCTCGCGCATCGCGGCGTCGCACGGCGGGACTGGCGAGCCGCCCACCACGCGGTCCGAGCCGAGCGACATTGCCGTGGAGATTGGCGAGAGCGCCGTCAGCGAGGCGCCGCCGCCCGCCTGGGCGCTCGCCCGCGCGCCCGCCTGCAGGGGCACCGGCGCCGAGGCGGGGAGCGGGCGGGCGGGCGACTGCTGCGAGAGGTCCATCGGGTCCGCGGCGTGGGCCGGCGCGGGCGAGCCCGAGGCGGAGCGCCGCGAGGCCCGCGGCGAGAGCAGCGGGCCCGAAGGCAGGCCGGAGGAGGAAAAGGGCGGTGCCGACCCGATGCCGGACGAGGAGAGCATGGGACCCGCGAAGAGGCACGAGGACGAACCCAGGCCGGAGGAGGACGGTAAGTTGGCGGACGGCAGCGGCCCAGAAGCCAGCGGGCCGGACGGCAGACTCGCGGCCGGCGAGGGCGACGCCGTCGGGCGCGAAGAGAAGACGGCCGAGGGCGGAAACGCGGCGGCGTGCGGAGGCGGAAACTGCGTCGCCGAGGGGGAAAAGGCGACGGGGTGCGGAAGGGGCGGCTGCGCTCCCGAGGAGGGCGAGGCGGCGACGTGCTGGGTCGCGCGCGGGGACCCGGAGGGGGCCTCGGGGCCGCTCCGCGGCGCGTCCGCGGCCGCGAGGTAGTGCGGCGAGGCGAGCGGCTCGGGCTGCGCCCGCGTTGGGAGGGCCTCGCGGCGCTCGGGGACGCGCCCAGAGCTGCCGTCCTCCGGGACCGCGTCGCGCGGCCGCACCTGCCTCCAGGCCCCGGCGCCCAGGAGCGCGACGCTATCGGAGCGCAGGTCCTCGACTCCGCCAAGAGCGGCGGTGCGCGCCGCCTCGGCCGTTCGGGCGAGCTCGGCGCCCCGCTGCGCAGCCTCAGCAACGCGGGCGAGCTCGGCGTTACGCGCTGAATGCGCGACGCGCAGGGGCGAGGGCGCAAACGAGTGCGAGCACGGAACGTAGCCCGTCGGTGGAGGGGGCAGCAGCGGGGCGCTCGTGGGCGCAGGGAAGGACGCAAAGGGCGTGGGCGAGGCGCCCGGGGTGGGGCCGCGCGGACCGACGCTCGGCGGCACGGGCGGCGACGGCGAGCGCTCGCGCTCGCGGCCCGTCGGTGCCTCTCCGCGCGCGGTTCCGCGGCCTGACGCGACCCGCTCGTCGTCGAGGCAGGGGACGCGGCGGACCACGCGGCGTGGCGGCGAGGTGCGCGCCGCCGCCGAGCGCGGCATCCCCGAGGCCGAGGGGGGGGCGGAAGAGGGCTCGGAGGCGCGCGAAGACGGCAGCGATGGCGCGAGCGAGAACGCAGGGGGCGTCGCGCAGGTGGAGGCGGTCACGCCGACGCCCGGGAGCGCCAGCGCGCCAATCCCTCTGCGGGCCTCGCTCGAGCTCGTGACGGTGGCCATCTCCTCGCCAGGCGCGGCGCGCTCGGCGCCGCCCCCGGCTCCCGCTCCGGCCCCCGCGCTCGCTCCGACTCCGGCGCCAGCTTCGGCCGCCGCGCCGACAGCAATCCCGCCGACCCGGGACCCGGGACGAGATGAGGGCAGCGAGGGGGTCGTGGACCTGGATCCCGCCAGCGACGAGGTGGCCGACCGCGAGAGGGCCTCGGAGCGCGCCTCGCCAGGCGGGAGCAGGTCACCCGCGCGCGACAAGATCTCCGAGCGCGCCTCGGAGGGCGCGTAGCTTTCCGAGGGCAGCATCGGTGGCGTGTGGAAGGGGGACGTTGTGGTCCGTCGCGAGGCGAGGCCCAAGCCGGCGTCCGACCTTGGGGAGGCCCTTGGGGCGCCGGCCTGCGCGGGCGAGGCGCCTGCGCGCCGCTCCGAGGAGGAGGGCGACGACGACGACGGGAGCGAGGCCGGCATCCGCGTCGACGGGCGTGCCGAGACGGCCGCGCCCCGCGCCCGCGCACCTCCCTCGGACGTCTCCATCGGCGACGGCTGCGACCGCGGGCGTGCGGCGCCGGTCGGCGCAGCCGACGAGGCCTGGAAGGCGCCGGAGGCCGCCGAGCGCGGCGTCGAGAGCGACCGGTCCGAGGACAGCTGTCCCTCGACGGTCGAAGATCCACCGGTCGTGCCCTCGCCGCCGCGCGCGCCCCGCCCGGCCGCCGGGCCGCCGCCGGGCGAGAGCGGCGCGAGCGAGTCGCCCGGCGCGGCCCAGGCGGCCGGTGGCGCAAAGGCGGCCGCGGCCGCGCCGGGCGCGCCGCCGACGCCTCTCCTCGCAACGCCGCCCAGCCCTGCATCCTCGGTGTCGATGGAGAGCGATGCCGAGTGCGAGGCGGAGAACGAGCCGCTCGGGTGCGTGATGAGCGAGACGCTCGGGCGGGCATCGTCGCCTGGTGTCGAGGCGTCGAGCGACGAGGCGTCCAGGCGGGAGCCGGCGAACGCGCCCTCGGCCGACGCGTCGTCGAGCTCGGCCTCCGTCGCGTCCGCGCCCGCGCGCGCGCACGGCTCGCCGCCCGCGGCCGCGCCGGCGCGCGCGAGCCGCTCGGCGTCCGCAGCAGTCGGAGACCCGGCGACGCGCCACCGCGCCGCGTGCGAGCCGGCGCCGCCGGGCGCGGCCTTCCACCGCATGCCGGTCGCGAGGCACCCGTCCTCGAACGAGTCCGAGTCCGAGCTCGAGGCCGCAGGCGAGGTGGCGGGAGGCGGCAGCGAGGGGGGGCGCGGCGAGGCCTCGAACGCACCCTCGAGGCGCCGGGCTGTCGTCGACGCGACGCCGGGGGACGCGGGGCGGTCGGGGCGCGACGCGGAGAGCTCGCAAGCCGAAGGGGGATCGCGAGACTGGGAGAGCCCACGCGGCTCGACGGCGCGCGGCGCGAGCGCGTGCGGGCCGTCGGCGGCCCGCGCGACGCTCTCGGGCGAGGCCCGCGCCCGCCGCCGGGGCCGGGGCGAGTCTGACTCGCCCTCGGCGTCGGCGTCCTCGCCGCCGGACGTGCTCGAGCAGTCGGCGTACTCTTCGGCGGACGACGACGACGACGACGAGAAGGAAGAGGAAGAGGAGGAAGCGCAGGAGACGGACGAAGGCGCGGCCGAGCGGGTCCAGGTCAGCGGCGCCGGGTCCTCGCGAGGCGCGGCGGGGGCCGCCGAGGGAGCGGGGGACGCGTCGACAAAGGCGTCGCCGCGGTCGCTCGCGTCGCCACGCGCTCCGAGCCGAGGCGATGCGGCGACGTGGGCGGCCGCGCCGCCGGGCGACCCTGGGCCCCGGGCACCGACGTCCGTCCTGCGGCTCTTGCCGCCGCTCCCGCCGCCGCTGCTCCGGCTGCCCCGGCTGCCCCGGCTGCCGCGGCTGCTGCCGCTGCGTCCCGGGCCGGGGCTGGCCGCCGGGGGAGACGGAGTGCCTGCAGCCGCGCCGGCGCTGGCCCGGGCCGGGTCGGGCCAGCAGCCGGCGAGGGCGCCGCCGTGGGCGCTCGGCTCCGTGTCCGACGTGGCTTCGCGCCGCTTCTGCGCGCGCCGCGGCGGCGGCGATGGCGGCGACGACGGAGTGAGAGAGGAGAGGTGGTGCGCGCTGCGGAGGAGGGGAGGAGGGAGAGGTCGGACGCGGGCGCGCCGGCGGAAGGGCCTCGCGGCACCAGAGGCCAGCATGGCAAGGGGAGGGCAGGATGGGTGGGGGGAGGTGGGACGAAAACGCGCGCAGTCGGCCGGCGGGGTCCCGCGACCGCCCGGAAGCGTTCCAATGTTCGCGCGAGGAACGCCGCGGCCGACCACGGCGTCTCCGAAACGCGCGCGCGGCCCTACTGGACCCAGGCCGCGTGCGCCCGGCGGAGATCGGGGCCACCCTCGCTGCCCGTCGCTGGCTGGGACGGGGAACGGGCCAGTGGAGAGAGGGCCAGAGGAACGGGCCAGGTCGCCCTCCCGTCCCCTCCTCGTCCCCTCCCCCCGAAGAGGCCTTGCCTCCCTCGGCGCCCCCCCCCCCCCTCGATCCCCCCCTCCCCTCATCCCTCCCCTCCCTCCCTTTTTCCTTTCCTCCCATTCCCCATCTCCCCCTTTTCCCCCCCCCCCCCCCCCCCCATCCCGTCCGCGCCCTCCCTCCCCTTCCCCCCCACGCTACGCTCGCGCGATGCCCTTCCCGGCCTCACATCCCCCAATCGTCGCGCCCCCCCCCCCTCCGCGCCCCCCTCTTCCCCCCCTCGCCGTCTAGGGCCCTCGCCGCCGCCCTCCACACACACCCGGGCCCCACCCGCCAACATCTCCCCCACCGCTACCTCGCCCCCTCCTCCGCCCCCTCCACCCCGCTCGCGCGCCCAGCTGCCCCGCGCCTCCACCTGCCGCCCACCGGCCGCGGGCTCGCACGGCGCGCAGGGACGCAAAGCCATCGCCTCGATCGCGCGCGGCCGTTCAGAACGTCGCAATTGCGGCGATCAAACCATTTCCGGCGTGGAAAAGGCGTCTGCGGGTCCGCGGAGCCGCCCGCCGCCTCGCGGGCGCGCGGGCGCGCGGCGCACCCGAGGGCAGCCAAGCTCCAGCAGCTTGCGTGGACCCTCGCCGCAATTCCCATCGCGGAGCCAGCGCGACTGCGGCGCCCCGCGCGTGGCTCGAATCGACGCGAGCGGTACGGGCGATGGGACACAAAACCGGAAAGGGCGTTTGACGCGAGCGCGTGGGCGCGGGCCAAAGGCCGTACCGGCGGATGCGCGGCCTCGGCGGATAGCCAGGCAGGCGCGGCGGCGGGCGCCGGCCAGCCTCACGCTATTCCCCTCGCGCCGCGCGCACACGCGCCCGCCCGCGCGCCGCCGCGATCGGCGAGACCCACCCGACCGAGGGAAGCGAGACGCGCGCATGCGACCGCCGAGGCGAGTCGGATCCGCACGCGGTCGCGCGGTCGCGACCCTCGGCGGGGGCCGCGCCGATCGCCGGCGGGGCGAGCCGTGCACGACCGGGCCAGCGTGCCGCGCACGGGGACGCCGCGCCTGCCGGGGGCGTGGAAGGGGGGGGGGGGGGGGGGGGGGGGGGGGGGGGGGGGGGGGGGGGGGGGGGGGGGGGGGGGGGGGGGGGGGGGGGGGGGGGGGGGGGGGGGGGGGGGGGGGGGGGGGGGGCGGCGCGAGGAGCGGGGACAAGGTGAGGAAAGGGCCACGGGGAGAAAAGCGCGATGCGAACAGTGAGGCGAGAAGACGAGAAGTGGGAGGGGGAGAACGTGCGAGGAGGACGCGCGCGATAGAATACTGCGGACGAAGGCCCGAGAGGGTAAGAGCGAACGGACGCGGTCGAAACGGGCGAGCGCGCAGACATGCAGGACGAAGCGAACAGGAGCGAAGGGTGAGGAGAGAGGAGAGGAGAGAGCGGGGAGGCGGGAGACGGGAGAAGAGCGAGCGAAGGGGGAGAAGCGGCAGGCGACGACGGCGGGCTCGGGAGCGAGCAAACGAAGGGAGGGGGCGTCGCACGCGCGTCGGCTGCGAGCAAAAAGCCGCCGCTGGTGCCAGGCGGAAGCCGAAGGGAGCGGCTGCCGAACGGCGGTGCGCGGACGGCACGCAGAGGGAGAAAACGCAGGGGAGCGGAGGAGGCCCGCAGAGGGACAGGAGAGGAAGCGAGAGAAGAGAGGCGCGTAGGGAGCTGAAATTGGGAGAGGGGTCGGGCGGGAAACGGGAAGGAGGCGGGATGCGCCGGGGGCGGGGCGAGGGCAGAGGTGGGACAGAAAGCAGAGGGCGGGACAAGACACGTGGCCGAGGATTGCGAGCGAGACAGCGGTGGTGCCGCGCAGGAGGCGGGCGAAGAGGAAAGGCAAAGGCCGCGCGGACGACGTGGTAGAGACAGGAGAAGAGTCGGAGCGTTCGGCGCGGGCCCGGAGGTGCGGAGGAACGCGCAGGTGCGGCGGCAGCGGACGCGGAGAGGGCAGTGCGGGCGCCGCGGGCGAGAGCGCCCGGGCGGGGCCGGCGACGCCTGGGGCGCCCGGTGCGAGCGTGCTTCCGGAGCCGGAGCGAGGGACGAGCCCCGGGGCGCTTCCAGACCCTTCGCCCCCGAGCGAGGCCCCGGCCCCGAGCGTCGCGCGCAGGTGCGGAGGCAGAGGCCGCAGGTGGGGCGGAAGGGACGAGGCCGAAGTCGTCGGCGCTCCGGGGCCCGGCGCGGGCCGCACCGGCGCGGGGGAGGACGAGGTGGCGTCCTCTTCCCCGCCTCCGTCGCCCCCCGCGACGGCGACGAGGGGCGGGACCCAGGGCTCGTCGGCGAGCGCGGCCGCGTCGTCCCGCGCCCACTCGGGCACGGACGGCGACTCGGACGCGGTCGACGAGCCCGCCTCGGAGGCCCGGAAAAAGGAAGGGGGCGGAGCCGGCCCCGCCCCCTCCCCGTCCGCGCCGCTTCCGCGCGCCCCCGCCCGGAAGAGGCTCTCCTCGGCGCTCTCCCAGGGCGCGTCCGGCAGGCCGACCTCGACGTCCTCGCCGTCGGCCTCGTCCTCGCCGCCGCCCTCGTCTGCCCCGCATCCGCGTCCGGGACCGCGGCTGGGGAAGAGGTCGTCCGTGTAGGGATCGTCCGGAAGGGGCAGGTCGGCGGGCGAGGGTGGGGCGCCGCCCCGGGAGGACGAGCCCAAGGCCGAGCCAGAGCCCTCGGAGCCGGACGCGAGCGTCTCGAGGCGAGGGCGAGCCCGTATCGTCTCGCCCTCGCCCGCCGCCGTCCAGGCGTCCCACTCGTCCGCCGCGGGGGCGGCAGGCGCCAGGGGCCCGGCTCCCGCCAGGGGAGACGGCGCCTCGCGCGAGGCGAGCCGCCGCCGAGGCGACGGCCCGGGCGCGGGCCTCGCGGCGTCGTCCCCGGGCGTCTGCCTCGTCGGCGCCCCACGGGGGGAGACAGCGTCGTCGTCGGCCCTGGCGCCGGTGAGCAGGCGCGAGAGTCCCCTGGCCGAGGCCGAGGCGGGCAGGCCGAGGCCCGCTGCGCCCGCCCCGAAGGAGAGCGCGCGCCTGTGTCCGCCCTGCTCCGCGAGGGTCATGGACCCGAGGCGCGAGAGCGCGGGCATCGACGTTTGCGAGCGCGCGACCGCGGCCGCGGGGAGCGACGTCGTCGCCGCCGCGACGGGCGAGCGCGGCGAGGCGGGCGGCTGGGGCGGCGCGGCGGCGCCCAGCAGCGCCGAGGGCAGGGGCGGGGCCGCGGCCGACGGCGACGCGGGCGCGGGCGCGGGGCCGGCGGCCGCGCCCGGCCGCGCGCGGTCGAGCGGCGCGGCGTGCGAGGCCATCTCGGTCGCGACGCGCGCGACCGGCGAGATGCGCGCTGCGCTCTCCCGCGCGCGCGCCAGCAGCCGCGCGGACGCGTCCAGCCCAGCGAGGGGAGCGGGACCGTGCGGCGACAGCGGCGAGGAGGGGGCCGCGAGGACGGAGGGGGCCGGGTGCACGGGCACGCTTGCGTGCCCGTGCACGAGGAGAGAGGCGTGGCCCGTGGGGCCCACGAGGGGGGAGGCGTATCCCGCGTGGCCAAGGACGGGATGCCCCGCGTGGGCGGGCGGCGGGCCGGGCGGGCAGCTGCCGGCCCGCATGGACGCTTCCGCGGCGCTCTTTCCGGCCTCGAACCCGGCGTCGAAGAGCTCGACGACCCTGGCCATGGCCTCGAGCGCCTCCTCGCTGTCCTCCGGGACGGACGCGCGCGAGGGCGGGCGCGAGGAGGGGCGCGACGAGGTGGCGTGGGAGGATGAAGGGCGCGAGGAGGCGGCGTGCGAGGCCGCCGAGAGCGCACCCGGACGGTGCCGCGCGCCGTGGGGCGGCCGCGCGTGCGGGGCCAGGTGCGCCGCCGAGGACGCCGGCGAGGGCGTCGAAGAGGCGTGGGCCCCCGAGACGCCCCCCGGCGCGTGCGGAGAGTGCGCGTGTCCGCCGAGGGGCCCCGGGGCGGCGCCGCCGGGGTGCCCGCCGAGGGCCGCCCGGCTCGCGCCCGCGGCGGCGAGGCTCTGGCTGTGGAAGACCGAGGCGTGCGGGTTGGCGCCCACCTGCGCGCCAAAGGCAGCCGTCGGGGTCGAGAGCGCCGCGCCCCGCGGCGTCGCGCTCGCGGGGGCCTGCGCCCGGGGCGTGCCATCGGCCCGACCCGGCGCCCCGGGCGCGTGCGCGCCCACGTTCAGGGCGCGGAGCGCCGCCTGGACCGCAAAGGGTGGCGCGGAGTCGGACGAGGACCGGCCGGAGAGCGCAAGGGCGGGCTGCTGCGGCAGCGAGCCAGGCGAGCAGGACGAGTCGCGGGGCCCGCGGCGCGCGGCTGCGCCGCCCGGCGAGGGCGACGCGCCGTCGCCCTCGCTGCCGAGGGCGGCGGCGGCCGTCCAGAACCCCGAGGCGGCGTCGGCGGCGAGGCCCGCTCCCCACGATTTCGCCGCCCAGAGGTCGCCGTGGATCCCTCGTTCGGCTCCCTGGGCGGCCGCCCAGAGGTCCCCGTGGGCCCCTTCTCCCTCCGACCCGGCCGCCCAGGGGCTGGCGTGCATCCCTTCTCCCCTCGATCCGGTCGTCCAAAGCGGGGTCCCGTGGGGCGCATCGCCGCCGTTTCCAACCGCCCAGGCGGCGACCGCTGCGCCGTCGCTGCCGTGGGAGGACCCCCTGCCACGCGCGCCCTCTCCGGCGGCGTGCGCCTGGGCGGCCGCGGCCGGGAGGCCGCTTGCTCGGCGGAAGAGCTGGAGCGTTGGGGGGTGGACGCCCGCGGCGGGGGCGGCGCGGGGGCCCGGCAGGCCGCCCTCGCTGGGCGTCTCGCTGGCCGGGAGGGACGAGTGGCCGTAGTCGATCGAGTCGGAGCCGAGCGAGGGGAAGGGCAGCGAGGACGGCAGCGGCGCCGGGAGCGGCAGCGAGTGCGTCGACGAGGGGTGCGGCGGGTAGGGCGCCGGCGGTGAGATGGGCAGCGAGCGCGTCGACGATGGAGGCATCGGGTAGAGCGTCGGCAGGTACGGAGAGCCCGCCGGCGGGAAGGGGGAGGAGACCTCGGGGCGGCGAGGCCCCGACAGCACCGCACGCACGGGGTCCCGAGAGGCGGGGGCGGGGCCCGCCGCCGCCCACGCTGCGCTGGGCGCAGCGGCGTCAGAGCCGCCGTGTTCCGCCCAGGCCGCGGCGGGCGCGGTGGGGTCGGAGGCGGCGCGATCCGCCCAGGCTGCGCTCGGCGCAGAGGCGTCGGAGGCGCCCGGCCCCGCCCATGCCGCGGGGGGGGCGGCGCCCTGGGCGGGACCCGCCGCCGCCCAGGCAGCAGCGCCGTCGGGGCCGCGGACGGCGTGCCCGGCTTGGCGCCACTCGTCGTAGTCGCCGTACGCGTACGCGGCTTCGTCGTCGTCCCGCTCGTCCCCCTCCTCTCCCTCTTCGTCCTCTTCGTCCTCCGAGAACGTCCTCGTCTCCCTCCCGGCCTCGGCGCGCCAGGCGCGCCGGAACGCGCGCTCCTCGCGTCCGCTCTCGTCCCCGTCCTCGTCCTCCTCCGCGGCCGCGTGCCTGCCGCCGCCCTCGATGACGCGGGCGAGGCAGTCGAGCTCCTCGGCCGTGAACTCGTCGTCGAGCGCCGGCGAGGCGAACACCTGCAGGCGCGAAAAGGCGGGAAACCGCGCGCGCGCGGCTGCGTACTCGTACCGCGCCTCGGCCAGGTCGGCGTCGTCCGCCAGCGTGATCAGCGCCGAGCCAAAGGGAGGCGTCACGGACGGACGCAGAACCGACGACGACGCACGGGGAGGAGGAGCCGAGCTCGACGGCGAGACTGGACGCTGCATGGCGCCCGAGGAAAGGGCCGGGCCGGGAGAGCCCGCATGGCAACGGCCGGGCGCGTCGTCCGAAGAAAAAGCCGGGCCGGCAGAGCCCGCATGGCAACGGCCGGGCGCGTCGTCCGAAGAAAGGGCGGGGCCGGAGGCGTCTCCGTGGCGACGGCCGGGCGCGTCGCCGGAAAAAACGTCAGCGCCGGGGGCGGTGGGGTCGGTCGAAAAAACGTCCGAGCCGGGGGCCGCGACGTTTCGGTCGAAAGCGCCCGCTCGGTGGGCGCCGTCCCGCGCGCTCTCCCTGCTGTCCTCGCCCCATTCGCCGAGCGTCCCGTTCGGTCCCCCCCCCCCGTTTCCGGCTCCGCGCCCTCGGGCGGAGTCTTCGCGGGCACCCGAGGCCGGGTGGAAAAAGCCCGAGGCCCCAGGACGGCCCGGATCTCCGTGAACTCGGCGGTCTCTGGACGCTCCGTTGCCTCCGTCGCCGCTTCCGGAACGCTCCCGCGCGCCGGCCTGTCCGAGGGGCCCGTCGCCGGGGAGCTGGTAGGCGAGGCTGATGGGGCGCCCGAGCCGCTCCACCAGGCGGTGCTGCAGGTCGTGGAAGCGCTCCGAGGGGAGCAGGGACTCCAGCAGCGAGAGAGCCCCGGGAGGAGGACCCGTCGAACACACAGGCTGCGCAGAGAGAAATGGGGAAGAGGGAGAGAGTGAGAGGGGGGGAAAGGGGACACGAAGGAAGAGGCCAGGGGGGAGGCCGGAGAGGAGGGGAAACG
>PGFX01003302.1:0-12219 GCA_003612995.1 Prototheca bovis | reverse complement strand
GGGGCCCGCGCGGCGCGCGGGCGGGGGCGTGGGGGGGACCGAGGGGGGCGGCAGCGGGCGGGGCCGCGGACCGGAGCGACCGGGGCGGGGAGAGCGGGGGCAAGGGGAGCCGGGCGGAAGGCGCCGAGCGGTGCGCTTTCCGAGAGGGCGCGCCGCCGAGGGCGCGGACCGGACGTCACAAGCCCGGATGCGAGCTCGAGCGGAAGCGCACCCGTGAGCGGTCGAGGAGCCACGATAGTGGCGGGAGGACCGCATCTGGACGCGCAGCGCGAGCGGTCGGCGGGGGGAGGGGGGGGGGGGTCGCGAGCGAAAATGACGGTGGGGTCGAGCCGTGCATCGAGGGCGCAGACGAGTCCGGCGCATCGAAAGGCGGCACAGCTTCCCGCACCCCAGTCGGATCGACGCGTTCCACCGCTTTCGGGCGCTGCGCCAGCGGCGGGGTCCTTCCCCACCCCACATCCTCTCCCCCCCCCCCCCGCGCTGTCGCGGGTCGCGGATCGCCCTCTGCAGGCGCGCGGCCGGCACCGCGTTCCGTTCCTCTCCTCTCCCCCCACATTCTCACCACCCTCTCCTCTCTCCCTCCGCAGGCTCCCGGACCACCTGCTGCTGGCCATCCTCGCGCAGCTCGACTTTTCGCAGCGCCACGCCGTGGTGCCGCTCGTCTGCAGGCGGTGGGCCGAGCTGGCACGCAGCCCGGCCCCCGAGCTGTGGGGCTCGGTGGTCGTCGACTTTGCCGCCGAGGTCGATCGGGCCGCTCTGGAGGTCGAGATGGCTCTGTGTCAAGACGAGGCGTTCGTCGGCGCGGTCGACGGGCCGCGGGATCCGTGGGAGCCCGCGGAGGAGCCGTCCCTCGAGGTCGTCAGCACGGTTGAGGGCGGGGCGCGCGACGCCCAGTCCGCCGACGCGGGGACTCTCGACGGCACCGCCGCGTCGTCCGAGGCGCCGTCAGGGTCTTCGCCCGGCTTTTTCTTCCCGGAGCGCGCGCCGTCGCCGGCGGCCGCGCCGCCTCCCGCCGACCGCACGGGCTACGGGCCCTTGCCGACCTCGACGTCGCGCGCCGCCTCGGTCTGGCGCTCGCTCGAGGACGTCCCGATGACCACCGTCACGGCTCGCACTCTCGGCGCCTTTCTCGTCGCCATGGAGGAGCGACGGGGAGACCGCAGAGGCGGCCGCGACGACGGCGACCGGGGCGACGACGGCCTCTGGGCCCCTGCCGATCCCGAGGCCCCTGTCCGCGATCGACCTGCGCGCCCGGGGCAGCGCCGCCGCAGGGGGGCGCGCGCGAGGCTCGAGCGCGCGCTCGGGGATGCGCTGCGGGACGACATGGACGGCGAAGCGCCCACCGAAGGCGACGGGGCGCTCGCTCGCGTCTCGACGTCCGTCGACTCGTCCCTGGACTCGGGGGCCGAGGAGCTCTTCCACAGCCCCTCGCGAGCGAACGCCCAGAGGAGGCGCCGGCGCTCCCCGCGCTCGGGCTCCGATGGCGTCCCCGACGAGCTGGAGGACGAGCCCCCGCTTTCCTTCGAGACCGCCGATGCGACTCCGGCGCCTGTCTCCGCGCCCGCCACCCCGCCCTCGCCCGCCGGCGCCGACGCCGACCCTGGCGCCTCGACGCCACCCCTCGAGCTCGAGCCGGCCGTGCCCGGCCCGCCGCCCGCGCCGCGCCGCCCTCCGCTCTTCCCGCACGCGGCGCCGCCGGACGACCCGCTTGTCGCTGCGCCCGTGAGCCTGCTGGATCCGATCTCGGCGCCCGTGCAGCGCCCCTTTGCGTTCGCGCCCTCGGCGGACCTCATCCGCGCCCGCCTCGGCGCGGGCTCGGCCCTCGGCCTCTTCGGCGAGAGCCCCGCCCCGGACGCCGGGGCCGCGTCGGGGAGGCCCGCGGCGCGCGGCGACCGCGCCGACGCCCGGCCGGACCCCCTCGAGGTGGTCCGGGACGCCTCCGCCGTGCAGGGCGCGCAGCGGACGCCGTCCGCGCGGATCGGGCGCGACCTCGAGCCGAGCAACGCTCGCGAGCGCGAGCGCAGCAGGCACGGCTGGGGCGCCGAACCGAACGGCGGGGGGTCGCCGCCCAGGCACGCCGACGCGACCCCCCCACGCGTCCCGTCCCCGGGCTCGCCGCCCCGCTCGAGCTCGACCGCCTCGACGCCTTTCGTCGCGTCTCTGGTCGATCCGGTCCCCTCGCAGACCGCCTCCGGCACCGCGCCGCCTTCTCTCTTCTCGACGACGTCCCCGCGGACCGCCCCCGGCGTCCAGCCACGCTCGCTCTCCGAGGCGCTCGCCTCTCCGCTGCGGCAGTCGGACGCGCTGCTCGCGCGCCGCGCGTCTGCCTCGCGCGCGCGCGCGCGCGTGCGCGTGCGCTCGTCGGCGCTCTTCCCGTGGCTGCTGCGCCGCGGCGAGGGCGTGCGGTCACTGCGCCTCGCGCGGTCCGAGGCCTCGCGCGCCGCCTCGGCGGCCTCGACGCCGCGCGCGCTCTCGTCCTCGAACGCGTCGCCGGTCGCGGGCGCCGGGCGCCACCTGGCCTCGTCGCTGCTGCTCCCATCGTGGGGCGCGTTTTCGTCGGCGGCGCCGCTCGAGTCGCTGCAGCCGCTGCACGACATCCCGCGACTCGACGGGTTTCTGCGCCTCGCGCTCGCGCTGCCGCGCCTCGAGTCGCTCGCGCTCGAGGGCTGCGACGACCTGCTCGCCGACCGCGGGCTCGCGCCGCTCGTCGCGCTCCCCTGGCTGCGCCACCTCGACGTTACCTCATCGCTCCCCGCCACGACGCTCTTTCAGAAGGTGGTCGTCTCGCTGGCCGACCGGCCGCGGGCGACCGGCGCGGCGGGGAGGGACCGAGAGGCGCGGACGAGCCCCAAGTGGGCCGGCTCTGGCGAAGGGGAGCCCTCCTGCGAGTGCCCGCCGACCCCGCACGGCGCGGCGGCGCGCTCGCCGCTGCGGATCGAGCTCGCGTCTCCTCTCGAACCTCTGACGCGGCTCGAGACGCTGCGGGTGCGCTGCGGGCGCCCAGCCAGAGGCCGCGTCCCGCCGGTCGGCGCCGCGACGTTGTCGAGGGGGCAGCGGGGCTGGGCGAGCCTCGTGGCGGCGGCGGGGGGGGGGCGGGGACACCGCGACGCGGCGCGCCCCGAGGCGCCCTTGGCGGCGGACCTGCGCGCGTCGCCGCCTCTTCCGCTCCCGCTGCACCCGACGGTCGAGTCGTTCCCGTGCGCGCTCTTCGGCGCCGTGCCGTCGTGCCTCCCTGGAGGTTTTCCGTTTGACCCGTCGCCGCTGCGCCGCCTGCGGCACCTCACCGTCGCGATGCAGGGCATCTCGCGCGTCCCGGAGTCTCTCGGCCTCCTCACCGAGCTGACCGAGCTGTGCTTTTCCTCGCGCGAGCTCACGCACCTCCCCGCCTCCGTCGGCTGCCTCACCCGTCTCTCGACGCTCATCCTCTCGGGCTGCGGCCTCGGGGCCGCTGACGAGCGCGAGGCCGGCTTCCGCGCCGGCGGGGGCGGCTGGTGGCTCGATGCCGACGGAGGGGGCGTCATGGGCGGCTGGGAGGCGCCGGGGGCGGCGGGCGGCGACTGGGACGCGATCCCGGGAACGGACGCGGGCTGGGACGTGGTCCCGCCAGGCCTCGCCGGCGACGGGTGGGGCGAGGAGGCGGGCGCAGCCCCGCGCGACCGCGGTCCCCCTGCGCCGAGCATGACCGATCCGGTGCTGGACCCTTGGGGCCTTCCGGGCGCGCCGCCGAGGACGCCTCCCGGCGAGCCCGCCCTTTCCGACGCTCCCGATGCAACGGGCGACTCGAGGTGGTCGGTCGGTCCGGCAGGCGGAGCCTCCGCCGTGTTGTCGATGCTTGGGGAGCCTCTGGCGATGAACGCCGATCCGCTGGACGGCGCCGTCGACCGCTTCGGGCGCCGCGGCGAGGGGTGGGGGCTCGGATACCGTGGCGGAAACCACGGTGTCCCCGAGGCCGCCGGGGAGGAGGCACGGCATGGCGCGACGCCCTCCCCCCGCTCTCCCGCAGGCGAGGGCAACGCGCAGGCGCTGCGGGGGTTGCTCGGGGACGTCGTGGCAGGGCTCGGGGGCCTGCGACGCTGGGGCGAGGAGGATCGTGTCACGGATGCGTTCGACGCTTCGTCCGTGGAAGGGACTTCCGCGGTTGGCGGCGACGGCAGCCCCGCGACGCCCGCCTCGGCGCGCGAACCAGCCGCGGCCTTTCAAGCTCCTCGCGCTCTCTCCCAGTCCACCACGACTTTTCCGGCCTCCCCCGCTCTCTCCCAGTCCACCACGACCTTTGCGGCCTCCCCCGCTCTCTCCCAGCCCGCCACGACCTCCCCGGCCTCTCCCGTCCCCCCCCAGCCTGTCCCTTCCTCTCCGGACTCTCTCGCCCTCGCCTCGCCCATGGAGGCCTCACTCGACCCTACTCTTCCCCGCGCTTCCGGCGGATCTGTCGGGTCTGTTCCTGCCCTCGCGCCACCAGCGCCCGCGCCTGCTGCCGCCGCGCCCGCCGCGGACCCTCGTCGCGCCGCGCCTCGTCCGCCGGCCGCCGCCCGCAGCCCCCCGCCGGGACGGGGCTTTGGCCGCACCCGCGACTCGTGGTGCCTCCCGCCCTCCCTGGCGTCGTGTCCGATCGAGAGACTGGAGCTGGTCGGGTGCGGTCTGGCCTTTCTGCCGTCGGTCATTCCGTCGCTCGAGTCGCTCAAAGAGCTCTCGCTGGGCTGCAACCGGCTCACGGACCTCGGTCCGGACCCGCTCCACAAGCTGCAGCACCTCTCTTCGCTATCGCTCTTCGACAACGACCTCCGCGCCGTCCCCGCCAACCTCGAAGCGCTCACGGCTCTCGAAACTCTGCACCTGGACGCCAACCCGCGCCTCGAGATGGACGCTCCCGGCCGCGCGCGCCTCGTCGCGCTGCCGCGCCTCGCGCTGGTCAGCGCGGTCAAGGACGCGGCCGTCGACGGCGACATCGAGAGCGCCTGGGACGCGGCCAGCCTCGGCGAGCTCAGCCGTCTGGGCGAGGGCGTCCGGGCGCGCGGAGGGAGGATCCGGCTCAGCTATGCGTGAGCGGTCGCCACGCTTGCGCTGGCGCCTCGAGCCGCGCGACCCCACCCAGGCCCGCGGGTGACGCTCCTGGGTCGCCGCACGTGCCCTCGCCCCCCTCCTGTGCGTTGCGTCCTCCGCTCTCGGCGATCGCCCCCCGACGCGGCTGGGGACGTTGGTTCCAGTCGCAGCCTTCTGCAGACGTATGTCAGTCCGCTCGACCGTCGCCTCCACTCGCCCCCCCTCTGCGTTCCGGTCACGCCCAGCGGCACCCACGCCGCATGCTCCCGCCCCCTCCCCCCATCCCTCTCCTCCCTGCCGAGGTTTCCCTCGCCGCCCGCGACCTTTGCATTCTTCCTCCCCCCCCCTCCCCCCGTTCGCCCATGTCCTCACCCTGTAGCGCCGCGGCCGTTTCTCGCGCGCACCTCTCCGTTCTCCTCGCTCTCCTGCTCCTATCCTCGCACTCCTCCCCTCCCGGCGCGCGCGCCCGTTTCCCCGCCCCCGCGGTCGCAATCCTTGTCCCCTCTCCCCGTCCATCGTGTACCTTTTTCCCCTTCTCCCCCCTCGCCCCCGCTTTCTCATCGCACCGCCCGCGTCCGTCCCTACGCCCGCCACGTTCAACTCCCGAGATCTCTCTCAAAGCGCGACTAGCCCACCATACGCCCGTGCCGTTTTCTCGTTTTTTCCCCCCTTTTCTGTCGTTTTCCCAGCTTCCCCCTTCCCACGACGCGCGGGTCGAGCGTCTGGCTCCTCACCAGCGCCCCGGCCCTGCGCCTCGCGCGCGTCGTCGACCCTCGACCGGCTCGAGTCCTTTCCATCGCTCCGCATGGCTGCGCTTTCCCGCCGTGCGTGTTGCGTTCGTTTCCACCCGAGCACGCACCGAAGCTCGAGCCCAAACTCGGGTCGCTCGCTGCGAGGGATGGCGACCCGTTCGGCCCCGCCCCCCGCGTCGCAAAGCTCCTCGTTTCGTTCCGCGCGATAGAGCCCGTGACGTTGCCGATCCCTCGCGCGAACCGCCCCACGCGCGTCCCGAAGGCTCCAACAGGCTTTGCCCTTGGCGCTGGGAGGATGCCTGGCCCGTTCCCGGCCGCCTTGCCCTGGGCGTCCCTTTTCTCTGCACCCCCATGCTCGCCATGCGAACTCGACGTTCGTCGCCCCTCCGCGGCATTCGCGCATCGTGCGACGTTCCGTAAAATTGAAAGGCGAGAAAGGGCCGAGCCGAAGCAGGCGGCGTTGCGAGCTTGCTCGAGGCGCAACACGAAAGGGAGAAACTTCTTGACGAAAAAGAACGTGCGGTCGTCCGAGCGCTTTTCGTGACGTCGTTCGGCCGATCCGGTCGGTTTCAGCGCCGAGGCGCGCCGGGGCGACGTTGCGCGGATGCCTCCGCAAGCTGCCGCTGCGCGCGCGCCGCCTTTTCTACTCGCGGAGGCGCGCGTGCTCGCCCTCCTTTCCTCGAACGCCTCCCCTCTTCCTTTCCCTTCCCCTTCCCTTTCTCCCTCCCCCGCCCCTCCACCTTCCCGCCGCGCGCCGCGAGGACGCCCGCCGGCCGGACAACTCGGCTTCCGTTGCTCATCTCCCGACGCCCGCTCTCCGCACCGCGCCCGCATTTCACGCCTCGTCGTTCGATCGGTCTGCGAGCGGCGCGGATCCCATGTCGCGCGAGTGAACAGCGCATGTCCTCTCGGGCTCTCGGGCTCCGGACGCGGCGCTGTCTCCCCCGCAGCGCGCGCCTCCTATTCGCCGCGCGCGCGCAGCGCGCCCACTTCCCCCTGTTCCCTAGTGCCCCGGCGCCGCGAGCCCGCGCGCCAGCTCGCGACGGCGCAAGGCGCCCTGGCCTCGCCATCTTCTCAGGAAGTCTCGTGGGGCGTACCGGCGTTGCGCCGCTGCGTCCGTCGCGAGGCGCGCTCGTCGGCCCGGGCGGGCTAGGCGGGCGCTCGGCCGGCCCACCGTAGGCGCGAACCAGGGCCCCTCCCGGGCGGCTTTTCGCGCTCCGTTGCGTTTCGCCTGCCGCGTCCCCTCTGCCGGCCCTACCGGCGTCGAGACGGTCGCCGGGCGTCGCCCGGAGTGGCCAGTCCACTCTATCCGAAAACAGGGCCTCCACGCGGGCTGCATCTCCTTACGAGGCGACCGGTCGCCCCATGTCGGCCCGCAGGGCGCTGATCGATGGCGCGGCGGCCGTCGAGGCGGCGCTTCGCTCGGCCGTCTTCGCGGCGCTTTCGGACCTCACCCTCGGGGCGGCAGGCCTGCGTGCGAGGTCGCAGCATAGCTCGACGGTGTCTTCGCCTGCAGGCTCTTTCGCTCTCGTCGTGGCCGCCGAGAATGCGGCCGCGACGGGAGCGCAGCCTGCCGCAGGGAACGGCGGCCTCCGCTCGTCAGAGCCCAGCTCGTTGCCGGCGCCCGATTCGTCGCAACAGACGGGAGCTCAGCGCGGATATTTTGCGCCTGCGGCGACCCGTCGGTCGTCGAGCTCGCAGGACGCGACCGACTTTCCCGCGTCCGCGAGCGCTGCCCCCTCGAGACACCAGTCGCCGCCCTCCCGCCTCGCGCCGCTTGAGCGCTCCCGGCGGCCCTCTCGCTTCTCCCGCGGCCGCCTCTTCGCGTCCGGCTCTCTTGTGGACTTGATCGATGCCGCGGCCCCTTTGACGTCTGCGGTAGCGTTCCTGCTCTGCACGGCCCTATTCGTCCTCACCTCGCAGCAGATTGAGCGGCTTCTCGAGACTCCTGCCTTTTTCGCCGGCACCATCTTTTGCTGCTTTGCTATGGCGCTTTGGGCTCGAGGCCCGGAGTGCCAAGTCGATGCTCCCGACGAAGAGGCGAGGGGCGGCGAGGCCGGGTCGGTGGAGCTCACCAAGGGCCACGCCCTCGCGCTTTCAACTCGGGACCCACTGCCTTTCTGGGATGGGCAGTCGGGGATGGACGCCAGAACGCCCGGATTTGGCTCGCAGGCCGTCGCCGGAACCGATTCGCTTCCCCCAAAAGGCGCTGCGCTTTTTCCCAGCAAGCCACCCTCGCCATCGCCGAACGAACTCGGGCTGCTCGGATCCGCTCTGCCCTCGTTGCACGCGGCCGCGAGCGCGCCAGCCCTGTTCGGGCTCGACTCGCAGGCCGAGAAAGGCGCGGCCGCGACGCAGCCCTCCTTGCCGCATCGCTTGCACTCGTCAGGCGCGCCGCTGACGCACTCGGTCTCTCAGGCAACGAACCTGGCGGCGTTCGACGGCCGCGGGGACGAGCAGGAACGGACCGGCCTCGTGGAAGTTGGGACAGGCGAAGGCGGCAGGGCGGGGCGGCGCCAAGGCCGCGTCGCAGGAGGCCTTGCGTCCCTCGTGCCTGCGTCCGTGCTCCACTATTTTCGGACGCTGGCGCGCGCGACGCTGCGCGGGCTCTCTCGCTCGTTCCTCGTCCGTCTCTTCACGACCTCGCTCGAGCCACTGGCGCTCTTTCTCTTGACGGTCGTCGTGAGCCCGATCGCGCGGGCCGCGCGCGCGCTCGCCGCGCCTGCCGCTTGTGTGCTTCATGCGCTCTTCGCGACGAGCTCGCGCTTCCGTCGAGAGGGCGACGGGGGGGCGTCGTCGCGGCGCCGCACGGTCCTCGCGCTAGCGCTCGAGGCGACGCGGCTGCTTGCGGTGCTCCGGTGCTTCAAATCCACCGCGCTTTCGATCATGGCGTGCTGGTTCGCGGTGCCTTCTGCTCTCTGCGCGCTTCTCTCCGCCCTCGCCCTAGCGGACTGCCGTCGGCCCCCGCCTCGCGCGGACCTTTTGGCGGCCCGGATCGCAGCCGCCGTCGGGATTGCGCTTTCCGTGCTCGCCGTCTTCCTCTCGCGCAAGCCGCACCCGGAAGACGTGGCGAGCCTGTTGGTCGGCATCGTCTGCGACGTCCTGATCGCTCTTCTTCCGGGCCTCGCGCTCGAGAGCTGCGATGTTGATTCGGAAGGCTGCGAACAGCTCATTGGCGGCGACAGGGGCCACGGAGGCGCTGCTTCCAGAGCAATGGACCACTCTCTCGCGAACGCTCCGCTTCTCGCGCAAGGAGCGGGTTTTCGCAGGGGCCGATCCGACACTTTCGACCGCGGCGCCACCCAGGCGCCGCATCCGCGGATTCGAGAATCGCAGCTCGTCGTGTCCGTCTTCTTCGAGCGGCTCGCTGCATATCTCTGCGCGGCAAACGTGCTCGTTCCCGAGCTGCCTCTGCATCGAGCGATCGTGTTCTGCCGGTCAGCAGCGGTGAGCCCGCCGGCTTGGGCGGTGCACAGCATTTCCCGAGCCGGGGCGTCTCAGCATGCCGGGGCGGCCACACCAAACTCTCTGACGTGTCTTCGCCTCTCCGGCTCTGCGACGGTCGCATGCGCGCCGCTGTCGAAAGCTCGCGGCGCGGTCGGCAACGCCGTGACCGGCGCCTCGTTTCGGGCGCTCTTGGACGCAACTCCCCTAGCGCCTCTCTCGGACGTGCCTCCAGCGTCCGCTCTTGCCGCCGCGTTCGCTCTCTTCGCGGTTTCGGTGCTGTCCGACGAGCTCGTCACAATCTACCGTGCGGACATTCACGTCAACCAGACGCTTCTTCTGATTGGAGCGAGTCTGTCCTGGGTTGCCGTCGCGCTTGCCAGCGCCGGCGGCGGCTGGGGCGTAACTGAGGCGAAACCGCGTAGTTTTGAGGGGAACGCGTGGAAAGCGGGGTCGAGCACGGCCTGGTGGCGTTCCGCTGCGCGCGCGCGGGCCGCTTCGTCCTGCGCCGCACTGCTGGTCGCGGAGGATATGGAGCGAGGTCTCGGCAATTCTTCGCTTGCGGCCGCCGGTGAGTTTTCCAGCCCTCCATTGGACCCATACGCGCACCTTTCCAGCGTGCCGACGTCAGAGCCCGAGTCCTCGTTCGAGCATCGTGGTGGGAAAGATCGAACGCGCCATGCGGTCTCAGGCGATAGCGCTCGGAAGTCGAGCGCTTCGGCATTGCCGCTGGACTGCGAGGACGTTTCGCAAGGTGCCGAACGCGCCTCTGTTCCTCCAATTGCTCAGCTCGCTGGCGCTCCTACCTTTACGTCGCCTGACAACAGAAGCCCAGCCTCCACGATGTCCTCTTGGGCCGTACATGGGTGCTCGCTTTTGCCGATCGCGTCACCGCCACTTTCCTGCACCGCTGCTCGCGGCTCGCGCGGGCCAGGGGCGTCGCCGGGCGCCGCGGCGCTGCCTCTGGGCAGCGCCGGGTCGTCGTCGAGCGCGCTGCCGCGCTCGCTCGTCTCCCCGCCGGCGCTCTGCGCCGCGGGCTTTCCCCCGTCTGCGCCCGAGACGTCCGCCTCTGCGCCGCCCGCGCTGCGGCTCTCGACGCTGTCGTCGCCGCGGCTCTGGGCGATCGTCCTGGTCGTCAAGCTCTGCATCTCCCTGCCCGGTCGGCTGGCCGGCACGTGGGTCGCCTTTGGCGCGCTCCTGGCGGCCACCGTGCTGCGGGGCCTCGCCGCCCGGTGGGCCGGCTTCACCGGCCGAGACACCGGCGGTCGACGCAACCAGTAAACCGCCGGTTGGCGAAGACCCCAGCAGAGCCTCTCCTCTGCGGCATTGCGGGCGTTTCGACGACGGCGCGCGGCCCGGGACCCGCGCCACCACGGCGACCGCCCTTTTCTTGCCACCGTCAACACCTTTGGCTTGCCCGCCCCCGTTTTGTCGCCAACCGCGCGCCGCCCCTCCCCGCACGGAACGACCTGATTTCCCGCCGACGGGATATTCTGGACGCGTCGAGGGTTGCGCGCGGCGACCGCGGCTCGGGATGCGCCTCCCTCCGTTTCCGCCTTTCGCCTCTCCCCCGCTCCTCCCCTCCGTTCCCGCGCCATCTTGGGCCGCTGCGCACACTCGCAATTTCGTACCCTTCGTCGCTTCCCGACACCTTTTGTTTTCTCGCGCGAGGCCTGCGCGCGTCCGCAGCCTCCGCCTTCCGCCGCCCCAGGCCCGCCCTCCCCGCTTCCCCTCCCGTGCCTCCCCGCCTCTCGCCTCGCTCTCCCCCTCGTTCCCTTTGCTGGATTTCTCTCGCACGCTGCGTCCTGTTGGCCCGCGCCGCCCACTTTCTCGAATCTTTTCCTTTGCCAAAAGGGGCGGCGGCGGCCTCGGGCGTCCGCCTCCCTTCTCCTCAAAGTTCCCGCGCCTTTCTGCCGCCCGGCTGCGGCGGCTCGATTCTCTGCCTGCCACCGCTGAGGCTCCCCGGCGCAATTCGGCACGCGCGCGCCCCTCGACGCGCCGCAATTCTTGCGTTTTGCCCCTCTCCGCTCTCCCACGAGCACGCCTGTAATGCACCCTAGTCCACGCCGCTCCGGCCACGACCCACCCTCCGCGAACGCCCGCCTGCACCGGGCCTCGCCGACCGCCCCGCCTCGCGGTGGCCCGAGCCGCAGCGGGCCCCTCCGGCCGCCACACCTCCCGGCCGTCCGCCCACGGGACGCGCCCCGCGGCCAAACCGGGAGGTCGCGTCGGCTCCGCGGCAAACGATCGACAGACCGTCCGCGCCACCGTCGACAAAGGATCGACGGCGTTCCTGGGTCGCGCCAGGACGGACGCGAACGCGGGCCTGCCGCTCGCCGGCGGCCCGAGCCGCGGGTCCGTCCAACCTCTCCCGCTTTGCCTGCGCGCACCGCGCGCGCACCGCGCTCGAGGCACCGCCAGGCGCAGCGGGAAGCGCTCCTCGGAACGCCTCTCGGAGCGCGGCTGCGCGCCTTCGGAGCGTTCCACGGAACGTCGCGTGGACCTGGTCGGTGTGCGCGGTTCTCGCGGACCGCGTGTCGCGCCCGACTCGCTCGACCCGCCCGCGCCCGTCAGGTCTCCGGTCCGCCCGCGCGCGGTCGCGTTTCCCGCGCCTCCCGCCCCCCCTCCCCCCCCCACCCCCCCACCGCTCCCACCACTTTTCCCCCTCCCCCCTCTCTTTCTCTCTCTCTCTCTCGTCTCCGAAACGGATGGATGTATCAAATGGCGGCAAGGCCGCCGCGCCGATCGGACGCGGCCGACGAATCAAAGTCTCTGGGAAACCCGTCAAGAGGAGCTGGGCGCTCAGAGAGCGGGGGACGGGGCGGCAGCGCCGAGGAGGTTGGCGTAGAACGAGCGGAGGCCCTCTGCGAGAGGAAAGGAAACAGAGGCGGCGTGAGCGGGCGAGGACAGAGAGCCGACGTGGGCTGCGCCGCGGAGTCGCGGACCCTCGGCCGGTCGTCCGGCGCCCCCCCCCCCCCCCCCC
>PGFX01003301.1:0-27764 GCA_003612995.1 Prototheca bovis | reverse complement strand
CAGCTGGGGGGCGCGGGCCACGTCGGCCATTTCAGGGGGCGCGGAGAGGCCATCCGGAGGAAGGGTACGGCGGCGGAGGGTGGGCAGCGCGGGGGGGCGGAGCGGGGGGCGGGGAGAGGGGCGGGAAGACGGAGCCCGAAAGCCGGGGGGAGCCGAGGGCGGCCCGCGCTGCGCGGCGAAGGGCCGTGTGTTACACGAACGAAATCGCCTACCGGCTCGCTCTGAAGAACTCTACGGCGGCCAAGGGAGCGAGCGAAGAGCGCGGTTCTGGCCAATCTCGAGCGACAGACCGCCCCGCGCTTTGTTTTCTGTGGCCGACCCGAAACCCTCGTCGCTTTGCCCCCTGTGGGGGCGCCTCGGGCCGTGCCTCCGGAGCATTCGGCGGAAGGTCGACTCCGGCACTCGCCTTTAAGGTGCACCGCACAGTCGTCGAAATCAGCTCGAGAGACGCTCGCAGCGGCGCACCCTTTCCTCAATGGCGTCCCTGACCGCATCCGGGGCCGACGTGACCAGGACGTCGGCGCCCCCCTCGAGCGCGTCGGCGGCCGCCCGCGCGTCCTCGACCGTCCAGACGTACGTGAGCGCGCCCAGATCGGACCGCACGAAATCAATGGCGTCGTCGATCGCGAGGTGCAGCTCGATGCCCACCATGTGCGGCCGAGGGAGCGCGAGCAGTCGGGAGAGCGGGGGGTCGCCGGGGGCGTGCACGTAGCCCATCGCCGGCGCGGAGGCCGGCGGGCGCGCGGGCAAGACGGCCGCCCTTTCCCAGGCGGCGCGCGCCTCGGACGCGTAGAGAATCGCGAGCGCATCTCGCTTGGCCCACGCCACGCACCGGTCGCAGGCCGCCGCCGCCACGGCGTTGGCCACGGACCGCGCCAAGGAAAGGCACCGCCGCTCGTACGACGGCGACGGAGCCTGCGAGGGGCGCGCGCCGGAAACGAGTCGACCGGGCGCGCGTGACGGAGCGCTCGCGCGCAGCACGCCGCTCGATCGGGAGAAGCCAAACCGGTCCCCGAACGCGCGACGCGGCCCGCGTGCGCGCCTCAGCTGCGGCGATCCCTCGCCGTCAAGGAGAAGCGAGAAGACCGGCGCGGACGGCCCAGGGCACGATCCCGCCGCTTGCGCCGCTTCGGATCGCTCCGCTCCCCCTTCCCGCCGCTCGATCACCGTTCCGCCGCCAAGGAGCCGCGCGTATCGCACCTCGATGGGAATCTTGAGGTCCACCGTCACGTTCGGCGCCGCCGCCCCGGCCTCGGCCGCGCTCCGCCGGACGGCCACCAGCGCGCTCTCCAGCGTTGCAAAGCCGCCGCCCCAGCGCGGCCACCGCAGCGACGCGATCTCGGACGCCAGAAGCGACCCGGGCTCGAGCTCGGACCGGCCGGAGGCGCGCAGCAGGCGCTTGACGTCCAGGGGGTGCGCCGCGAATGCCACTCCGTCCCGCGACACGGAGGCGTCCACCTCGACGCACGAGTGCCCCGCCCGCGCCGCGCCGACCAGCGCCGCAACCGAGTTTGGCGGGCCCGCGTCCGGGTCTCCGCCGTGCGCGCACGCCACTGGCGTTCCGCGCACGCGCACCCGCTCACAAAACGCCGGCGACGGTGCGACGAGGGCAGCGAGCTCGGCGGGGGTCGCGCGCAGCGCGCCGACCGCCGCGGGCGGCGCGGCGCCCTCGTCGCCGGCCGGGCCGCGGCCGACCGAGGCGAACGGGCCGCCGCACAGCCGCGCGGCCAAAAGGGCGAGCAGCGCCGCGGCCAAGGCCGCCCACGCCACCGACCGCCCCATCGCGATGCGTCGGGCCCCATGCGGCGGGTCGAGGAGACGAAAGCGGGTCCGCAAGAGGTGCGCTTTTCGTCGCGCGACGCTCCGCGTTCCGGGCGGCGCGCAACGCGCCGCCCGGAACGCGGTGCGAACGAACGTGCCGGGGCGAGGAGCCGCGGACCGGGCGGCCACTGTTGCGCCCTCTCCGTCGTGCTGCGAAAGCGACCTTCGCTGCGGCCTCGTCGCCGGTCGCCGCTGCGGCCCTACGCTGTGCTCATCCGCGACGAAACGCCCTCTCGCAGCCCGATTGAGCACCTCCACAACGGAGCGGAGCGTGCGGCGCCTGCCGGAACGACCCTCCCTCCTCCCCTCCCCCCCTCGGCGATTCCCAGCCGAAAGACACCGCTGCGGTCGGGTCGGCGCAGCGTGCCACGGCGATCTCCCAAGAGCACAAACTGCGTAACATGGTCCGACACGCGCGAAACGAAACGATGCGACCGCCGCTGCAGAGTCTGCGCGCGACGGGGCCAGGGGCTGTTGAGTACAGGGTATCGGAGGAGAATAGGGCGAGCAGAGGGCGCGGTCGAAAGCGAAGAGGTGGGGAGAAAGAAGAGGGCAGGGGCTGCGGAGAGGATCGAAAAGACGTTTGAGGGCATCGTCGGAGGATGGGGGCGGGACACCGACCGCGCAGCAAGGGGGCAGCGGCGCGCCGAACGCGCGTCGGCCGATCGGAGGGGACGTTCGGGGTGGCGCACGGCAGGGAGAGACGACCGTGCCGAAACGCACAGGCGCGACCGAGGAGCGAGATCCGCGACGCCGGCGATCTCGACCGGTCTCCGGCGTCGCCTTTGCGTCGATGAGGGCCGCACTCTCACGCGACGTTGGGGGGGGCGTTCTCGGCGTCTTCGGGCCTGAGAGCGGCGAGGCCAGCCTTCTTGAGCTTGGTCTCGGCGCGCTCAAGGCGCGCGACGAGCTCCTTGCGCTCGCGCGTGGCCTTGGACTTGAAGCGGTCAAACTCGTACTCGAGCGACCTAGCGTCCGCGAGCTTGGCAAAGGCGGCGCCGTCGCCTCCCGCGGCCTCGACGTCCGCCTTCAGGCGGTACTGCAGCGCCTGCAACTTTTCCTCGCGGCGGCGCACGCGGCGCAGCTCCGTTTCCAGGGCTTGCACGCGAGCACCGTCGGCGGGAGTCGCGGCGGCGCCGTCGACAGAGACCGAGGCTTCCGCCCCCGTGGCGGACGCTCCGGCCGAGGCCTCTGCCCCCGCTCCAGCCACGCTGGCGGCCTTGAGCTTCCCGACCTGCTCCTTCCATCCGCGCTCCCGCTTCGCGAGTTCCTCCTTCCACGCGCGTTCGCGCTTGCCCAGCTCCTCCTTCCAGAGCCGCTCACGCTTGCCTAGCTCCTCGCGCCACCGCTTGTCGCGGCGCTCGCAGCGCTCCACGGCCTCCTTCTCCTTGGCTTCGAGCGCCGCGATGCGCTCCAGCGTCGCCCGGTCGGCCCCCCCGGCGGAGGCCTCGCGCTGCGCCCCGATGGCGGCGACCAGCTCCCGTTCGCGCTCCGCCAGCCGCTCGGCGCGCTCGAGCGCCAGGCGCTCGCCCTCGGCGGCGGCCGCGGCGCGCCCGACGGCCTCGCGCTCGCGAACCTCGAGCTCGGCCAGCCTGGAGGCTGCCGAGCGGTACGAGCTGATCACACGGTGCAGCGGCATGTCGATGTCCTCCAGCTGGCGTTGCACGTCTTCGAGCTCGCGCTGCGCCTCGGCTGCCGCGTCAGTCGCGGCCTCCAGCTCGTCGCGCAGCCGCGACGCCTCGCCCTCCTGCGCAGCGCGCAGCGCCGCGGCCTCGATCTGAGATGCCCTGGTCGCCTCGGTTTCGCGGCGCGCAGCCGCCTCCGCCGCCCGCGCCTCGTCGAGTCTGCGCTCGGCGGCCGCCCTGGCCTCGGCCGCCTCGGCCGCCTGGGCCCGCGCCGCTTCGGCGACGTGTCTCGCTTCGTCCCGCGCGCGCTCAGAGGCCTCAAGGCGGGCGGAAAGCACCGCGACGGACGCCTCGCGCTCGGCAGCGCGTGCGCGGGCGTCCTCGACGGCCTTGGCTGCCTCGGAGCCGGCCTCGCTCTCCGCAGCCCGCAGGCCCGCGACCTCGACCTCCAGCGCAGCGAGCGAAGCGCGCGCTTCGGCAAGCTCGGTTCCGCGCCGCTGTGCGTCGAGGCGCGAGCGCTCGGCCTCCTCGAGCGCCTGCGCACGCTCGCCCTCGACCAACGCCGCCTCGGCCCGGAGCCGCTCGACCTCTTCCAAAGCTCGGGTGCGCTCAGCGGCGAGCGCTTCCAGCTCGATCGTGGCAGTCTGCGCCTGCTCGGCGGCAGAGGCGCGCGCCGCGGCGGCCTCGCGCTCGGCCTCGAGCCTGGCCGCCGAGAGGTCACGCTCGGCGTCCACACGCGCGGCCTCAAGCGCGCTCTCGAGCGCCATGCGAAGAGCCGAGGCCTCCTGCTCCGCCTCGGCGCGCACCTCCGCAAGCGTCTCGTCGTAGCTCGACCTGGCACGCTCGAGCGCGGCCTCGAGCTCGGACCGCGTCGACTCGAGCGCCGAGCGGTGCTCGTGACGCAGTGCAGCGAGGCAGGCCTCGTGCTCGCGGCGCAGCGCCTCGAGCCGGGCCGCGTGCTCCTCGGACAGCGCCTTTTGCTGCTCGATGTTCTCGGCCTCGAGCGCCTTGAGCAGCTCCTGGCTCTCGTCGTCGCGCCGCGCCTGCAGGTCCTCCTGCGCCAGCCGGTCGGCCTCGTGTGCTGCGCGTTCGGCCTCGAGCTCGCGCAGCGCGCCCTCGAGGTCCGAGCGCACCTGCGCGAGCTCCTCACGCGCCTGAACCAGCCGAGCGGCCTCCTCGCCGTACGCCGCGCGACGGCCCTCCTCCACGGCCTCGCGCGCCGCGCGCGCGGCCGCCTCGGCGCGCGCTGTGGCCTCCTCAGCCGTTGCCCTCGCCGAGGCCGCCGCCGACTCGGCGCTCTCGGCCCGGCGCTCCGCGTCGCGCCGCGCCGTCTCGGCCTTGCGCGCGCGGTCCACCGCCTCGTCTGCCTCGACGCGGGCGTCCGCGGCCGCGAGCGAGGCCGACTCGGCGGCCGCCTCGGCAGCCCCGAGCTGCGCCGACAGCGACGCGGCCTGCGCCGACTCGACTTCGAGCCGCTCGCGCAGCTCGCGCACCTCGGCAGACGCCACCTGAGCCGCCTCCTTGGCGTCGGCGCGCAAGCGCGCAATCTCCTCGCCCGACGCGCGCGCCTCCTTGGCCCGGGCCTCGCGCTCCGCGTTGGCCTCGGACCGGGCCGCCTCGAGCCTGCTGCCCAGGTCGGCGGCCGTCGACTCGAGGCGCGTCTGCAGGTCCTCCCGCGTCGCCTCGAGCGTCTCGGTCAGCTCGGCACGCACGCTCTTGCATAGGGCCTGCGCCTCCGCCTGCGCTGCGCGGGCCTCGGCTGCCTCGGCCTCGGCCTCGGCTCGGGCTGCTTCGGCCCGAATGCGGGCGGCGTCGGCCTCGGCCGCCCGCGCGTGGGCGGCCTTGGCGTCCTCCGCGGACCGCGACTCGGCCTCGCGGGCCACCGCCTGGGCCTCGAGAGCGGCGGCCTTGGCGGCCTCGGCCTCCGCGGCGCGCGCCTCCGCCAATCCGCGCGCGCCCTCGGCGGCCTCGGCGGCGGCGACCGCGACGCCCGCTTCGCCGCGCGCGGCCTCCAGCTCGCCCGCGAGCCGGGTCTGAGTCTCTTCGAGCTGCCGCGCGAGGGCAGCCTCGCGGGCTTGCGCCGCGCCGCGCTCGCGTTCGAGCTCCTCGGCGGCCGCGGCCAGCAGCGAGGCGCGCTCGGCCTCGGCACTCGCGGCGGCCTCAGCCAGCGCCGCTGTCGCCTGCGCGGCAGTCTGCTCGCCCCTCTCGGTCAGCGCCCGCACTGCCTGGGCATGCGCCTCTTCAGCGGCAGCCTTGGCGGCCTCCCACGACGCCTGCGCCGACGCGTACGACTGCTCGAGCTCCGTGAGGCGAGCGCGCAGCGCGTCGCGTTCGCAGGTAGCTTCGCTGAGCCGCCGTTCGAGGTCGGCGACGGCCTCCAAGCGCAGCCGCTCGGCCTCGGCGCGCGCGGCCTCGAGTTCCTCAATCTTGGCGTCGGCCTCGGCGCGCAGCGCAGCAAGCGCCGCGGCGGACGAGGCCTCGATCTCGGCCGCACGCGCGGCCGCTTCCTCGCGGGCGACTCGGAGCGCCTCGGCGGAGGCCTCGCGGGCCTGCGCGGCGTCCGCGGCACTCGCCTCGGCGCGCCGCTCGGCGTCGCCCGCGCGCTCCTCGAACGTGGACCTCGTCTCCGCGAGCGTCGCGGCCGCGGCGGCCTCGAACTCGGCGCGCTCGGCCGCCGCGCGCTCGCGCAACTCGGCCGTCGTGCGCTGCATCTCCTCGGCAAGCTCGGCCTCGCGCGCAGCTCGGGCAGCCCGCTCGGCCGCCAGCTCGGCCGCCGCCTCCCGGGCGGCTGCTTCGTGGCGCTCTTCCAGCACGCGCTGGGCGTCCGCATGCGACCGTTGCAGCTCCTCCTCGCGTTGCGCGTGCGCCCGCGCGAGCTCCGCCTGCTCCTCCTCGTGCGCCGCCCGGAGCTCCTGCTCCCTCTCCTCGCTCGCGGCCGCCAGCTCGGCCTGCCGCTCCTCGCTCGCGGCCACGAGCTCAGCCTCCCGCTTCTCACTCGCCGCCAGGAGCTCGCGCTCGCGCTCGGCGTGCGTCCGCCGCAGCTCCTCCTCGCGCTCGGCGTGCGTCCGCCGCAGCTCCTCCTCGCGCTCGGCGTGCGTCCGCCGCAGCTCCTCCTCGCTCTCGGCGTGGCGCTCGGCGAGCTCGCGCTCCTTGACGGCCTTGGCCTCCCTGAGACCCTGCAGCTTGCACTCGAGCGCCTTCCTCGCCTCCTCGCCCTTGGCAGCCTCGCAGCTGAGCCTGGCGACCGCCTCCTCGGCGGCGCCCGCACGCGCCTTGGCGGCCGCGAGCTCCTTCTCCACGGCTTCGCGCTTCTTCTCCTCGACGCCTGCGGCCTTTTCTAGCGACTTTTGCAGTCGTTCGACGTGCGCCTTGGCCATGCGCAACTCGCGTTCGAGCGAAGCCTTCTCGGCAGCCACCTGCGCCTTGACGCCCGTAGCGGCCCGCAGCTTGTCGTCGAGCTCGCGGCACTTTTGCCGCAGCTTGTCCGCCTCCTTCTCGGCCCGTCCCGCGGCCTTTTCCGAGCCCTTGCTCGAGCCGCTCGCGGCCTTGACAGCCGCCGTCAGACGCATCACCTCGGCCTTGTGCGACCGCTTGAGCTCACGCAGCTCGTCCAGCGCGGCCAGCCCGGCCGCCGCCTGCGAGGCGCGCGCCTCGAGCTGCGCCACGCGCGCCTTGAGCACGCGCGCCTCCTCGCGCGCGGCCGCCGTCTCCTCCTCGGCGGCGTTCGACGCGATGCGCTTGAGGTCCTCGTGCGTCTCCGCCATGCGTTCGAGCTCCCGCGCGTGCTTAGCGCGCAGCGCCTCGACCGCCTTGGCCTGCTCCTCGGCCGCCGCAGCCCGGGCGCTCTCCGCGGCCGCCTCGCCAGCGGCGCGCGCCTCAGCGACGGTCGCCGCGGCGCGCGCCTCGGCCTCCTCGAGCTCAGCGCGCGCTCGCTTGCGAAGTGCCTCGAGCTCGGCGCGTGCCTCTTCGCGGAGCGCCGAGAGCCGGGCCTCGGCCGAGCGCTCGGCGGCCTCGGCCGCGTCCAGCGCGGCCGCGAGCTCGCCGCGCGCCTGCGCGACCTCGGCGGCCGCCGCGGCCTCGAGCTCGGCGCGGTCGCGCGTGTGCTCCTCGAGCATGGCGGCGAGCTCCTCCTCGCGCGCCTCCAGCTCGGCGCGGTGCCGCTCGGCGGCGTCAGCGGCGTCGGCGCGCGCGGCCGCCGCCCGCACGGCCAGCGCGGCCGTCAGGCGCGCCTCGGCGCGCTCGGCGTCCTCCTCGCGCGCCCGGCGCAGGTCTTCGAGGTCCACCTCGCCGCGCTCCTCGACGAGCCGCACGTGTGCGGCCGCGGCCTCGGCGCACCGCACCTGCTCGGCCAGCTCGAGCGCCTGCGCCTCAAGGCGTGCAGCCAGCTCGGCGGCCGAGCGCTCGGCGGCGTCGCGGCCCTCGGCCGCGCGCGTTGCCTCGCGCATTGCGGCCTCCCGACGCTCTGTCTCGGCGGCCAACGCGGCGGCGGCGCGCCCGGCGGCGCGTGCGGCGTCGGTGCGGGCCTCGGCGAGCGCCGCCTCGGCGGCGGCCGCCTCGGCTTCGGCGCGCTCGCGCTCCTCGCTCACGAGCCGCACGGCCTCCTCCTTCCATCCCTCGAGCTCTTCGCGTAACGATGACGCGTCCTCGAGCGCCTCCTCGCGCGCCTCGCGCGCGCGCCGCGCCTCGCGCTCGGCCTCCTCGCAGCGCCTGCGGGCATCCGAGGCCGCCTCGAGCGCCTCGCGCAGTTCCTCCTCCTGCTTGCGCTGATACAGCGGAGCGCGCTTGCGCGACTCGAGGTCGCGCGCGTGCGCCTCCAGGCGCTCCCGTTCGGCCTCCGAGGCCTCGAGGCGGTCGCGCAGGTCGGCCGCCGAGGCGCGCTCGGCTCGCAGCGCCTCAGCCGTCGCGCGAGCCCGCTCCTCCGCCTCCTCGAGTGCCTCGGCCGCGGCCGCCAGCGCTTCTTCGGCCCTCGCGGACTCTTGCCGCTCTGTCTCGAGCCGGCGCGAGGCCTCGCGCGCGGCTTCGGCCGCGACCGTCTCGCGCAGCGCGTCCTCCTTGACGGCCGCGACGATGGCTGCGGCAGCCAGCCGGGCTGCCGCCGCGCGCGCCTCGGCGGCCTCGGCGCGCCCCTCGGCAGCCTGCCGCTCCTCCGACTCGCGGCGCGCTGTCTCCGTCAGCGCCGTGAGCGCGTCCGCCTCCTCGGCGTCGCGGGCGGCGCGGCGGCGCTCGCGCCACTCGGCCTCGCGCAGCGCCGGCGCGAGCCGGGCCCGCTCGGCTTCGGCCTCGGCGAGCTTGGCCTCGAGGCCGCGCGCGGTCGCGGCGGCCGACGCGCGCACGGCCTCGAGCGAGGCCGCGAGCGCCGCGCGGGCCGCGACGGCGTCGTCGAGCCGCGCGCGCGCGCCCTCGAGCGACTCGGCCATCGCGGCTTCACGGGCCTCGGCCTCGGCGCGCTTGCGCTCCAGGCGCTCGAGCTCCTCGCCGCGCCGCAGGATCTGTGCCTCGAGCGCCTCCTCGCGCTCCTTGGCCTCGGCCAGGAGGCCCTCGCGCGCCTCCTCGGCCTCCTTGGCGGCGTCCTCGAGCAGCTTGCACTTGAGCTCTCGGCTCTCGAGCGCCTCGCGCAGTTCGGCTAGCACCGCCTCGCGCGCCTCGCCCTCCTCGCGCAGCGCCTCCAGCTCGAGAGCCAGCGCGATCGGGCGCACGGAACCGTCCGGGGAGCCCCGCGCGTTCTCGTCCGCGTTCTCGTCGCCCTCCTCGTCCCCATCCTTGCGCGGCACCTTGGCCGTCCTCGGCGCGCTCGGCGTCGGGCGCGTCGGGTCCGCCGCGGACCCCAACTCCGTCCTGCCACTCGCGACGCCCGCGTCCGCGTTGCTGTGCCCGGGCTGCCCAAACGCCGCCTGCTGCGCGCTCGGCGAGCCCGGGCGCGACCGCGGCCGCGAAGACCCGGCGGCGCCAGAGCCCCCCAGCGGCGGCAGCGGGCGCTTGCGGTTCGCCGCGCTCGCGCCGGGTGCCCAGGTCTCGCGGCGCGGGTCGCGGCGCCGACGTAGGTGGGCCGTGAACGTCGGCGAGGGGAGGTCGTCGCGATTGCCCTCGGCGGCGGCGGGGGCCCCGGCGTCGCCCTCGCCCGCCGCCTCGCTCCGGTCCGCGGGCTCCTCGCCCGTCACGATGCGGAACATGGCGTTGGCCTTGCGCTGCGCGCGCGCGCGCTCGGCGCGCTCTGTCTGGAGCTCGGCCTTGACGCGCTCGGCGTCCTCCTCGCGGCGCAGGAGCTCCTCGCGCAGGCGCTGCAGGTGCGCGCGGACCTCGTCGGCGTCGAGGATGCCGCCTGCTGCGCCGTCGATCGCCGCCAGGCACTCGAGCGAGGCCAGCGCGTCACTCGAGTAGCCGGCCAGCGCGCCCGGCACGGCAGCGGCGGGGCCGCCGGCCGCGGCAGCCTCTCCGCCGGCTGCGGTGCCTCCGCAGGCCGCGGCGGCTGCCGCGAACGAGCCCGAGAGCCGGCCGGAGCCCGCGCCGCCTCCGACGGCGCCGATCTGGGCGAGCTGCATCTGCAGCTGGCTGTTGCCGAGCGAGGAGGAGCGGCGGCGCAGCGCCTCCTTGAGCAGCGCGATTTCCTTGGCCTGGCGCCGCAGCAGCGCGGCGTCCGAGGCGACCTCGTTGACGCGCGCGTCGTTGACGACGCGCTTGGCGCGGCACGCGAAGCGCAGCGTGCTGTGCGACTCTTCGACATGCGCGGCCGCGGGGGTGAGCGCGGCCACGACCGCGGCGCGCGCGTTGCCGCCCAGCGCGGGGCGCAGGATGCGCGTCAGCTTGGAGTCGCGGTAGGGGATGTGCGCCAGCGACGGGTCGCCGGGCCGCGAGCCGCGCTCCGCGAGGCGGTTGATCACCGTGCCCAGCGTCAGCAGCGAGCGGTTGATTGCGGCGCCCTCGCGGGCGCGCGTGCCCTCGGCGCCCGTCTTCGACAGGCGCTCCGAGCCCGCCAGGTCGACCAACATGAGCGCCGCCACTCGCACCGAGCCCACCTCGTCTTCGGGACGGACAAACGTCGTCGGCTGCGGCGACGCACCGGAGGAGGGGGGCTGCACCAGCGGAGGCGACGGGCCGGAGGCGCTGGGGTGCGACGCCGGCGACGGGCCGGACGACGGGGCCGCAAGCCCCCGCGGCGACGCCGCCGCCTCGGGGGCCGCTGAGCGCGGGCCGGGCGTCTTGGCGCCCGACCCGAGCGACGCGCGCGCGCCGAGGCTGCGACGGGGAGCGGCGCCGTCCGAAACCCTTTGGCGGTGGGCGCCCGAGGACCGGGCGTCGACGCTCCGCCCGACCGCGTCGTCCTCACCGTCCTCGCTTCGCTCGTCGCCCGCGTCGCCCTCGGCCAGGCACACGGCGGCCCGCACGGCGGCCGCAGCGACCGCGGCCGCGAGGCTCGCGACGTCGTCGGGGTCGATCCCGGCCAGGGGAGACGCCGACGGTTCGGGGGCGTTCGGGGGCCACGCGGGCGCCGGAGACTCGAGCGCGCTCTCGGATCGCTCGGCGATCGCCTGGCAGTCGGCGGTGGCGGCCTCGCCCGGCGCGCACCCGCCGAGCTTCTGACGCGTCGCCTGCCTGCTTTCGACGACGACGCGGAAGATCGTGTGGCTTCTGGAGGAGGCCTTGTTCATCTTGGTCTCGCCCACGCGCCTGTGTGACTCGCCCTCCTCGAGGAGGCGCAGGGCCGCCTCGGGGGTGGACACGATGGCCTCGCGGAGACCTGGGACGTGGACGCCGACGGCGCCCTGGTCCTTGGACTCGAGCACCTGCAGCGGCGGTCTGCCGTCCTCGGGCGACGCGAGGAGGTCGGAAACCTCTTCATTGTAGATCTCCATGTAGCTCGCGCGCACGAGATACTCGCGCGAGGAGTCCGAGGCCACGCGCCGGAAGAGGTCGCGCAGCGCAAGCTCGGTCACGCCGGGCTCGCCGCCGTCGCCGCGCATCGTGTGCGTCTTGCCCGAGCTCGTCTGGCCGTACGCCAGCACGGTCGCGTTGAAGCCACCGACGACCGCTTCAACCAGTGGCGCCGTCGTGCGCGCGAACACCTCGGCCGTCGTCGACGACGGGCCGAACACCGCGTCCAGCGAGTACCCCGGCGGCCCGGACGCGCCGCGCTCCACCGCGTGGCCCGTCTGAGGATCCAGCGGAAGCACGCACGAGCCGTCCACGCGCCATGCCTCGCCACCGCGCATGCGCTCAACCGCGGACAGCGGACGCACGCGCGCAAACACGCTGCGGAAGGAAAGCAAAGGAAGGGGGGGGAGGAAGGAGGGGAGGCAGACGGGTATGAAAGGAGAGTCGGGCTGGGATGGTGGGCAGCGCCCCGCGCAAAGGAAAAGGAGGAGACGAGAAACGCGGACCCAAAGGCGCGAAAATACCGATGGACGCCTCCGATCGACGCTCCCGTGACGCCGACCAGTTCGAGAGGCTCCTTGGGCACCACCTTTGGTGAGCCGTGCGAGCTGCCCGCCTGGATGAGAAACGCCGCGCCAGCCCGTCGAGGTCGGGGCGGACTGCGGCGCCAGGACCTGGGGGTGGCGATGAAAGCGGCACGACGGCCATCGCTTGCGGCGTGCGCTCGCGGCGGATCCGGGAGCGGGTGTGCCGAGACTCGGCCCGCCCCGCCCCGCCGCCTGCTCTTCCCTGCCGGCTGGCGCCTGACGCGCGCCCGGGCGCCGGCACCCCCTCGGTTCCGCGCGGCCGTGCTCCCGGCCTCCGCAAAGGCCAAGGACGCGCGCGACATCGCGCGCCGACCCACATCACACGCATGCACCACACGAACGATTCGAAATGCGTCGCGCGACCTCCCGCCCGGGGCGGGCCGCTCGCCGGCCGCGCAAGCGAGAGGCCGCCCCCCGCGGGCGGCAGCTCGCGCGGCCCGCCGGACCGGCCCAGCCGCGGACCTGATGTTCTCAGAGCCCCCCATGGCGGCAACGCCGAGCTCGCGTCTCGGCTGCCCGCCACGGGCTCTGCAGCCCTCGCGAAGAGCTGAAGAGCTTCTACGACGACTCGTGCGCGGCGCAGAGACCAGATCACGAGCGCGGTGGACCCGCCCCGCCCCCACCCCCCCCCCCCGCCCTGGGCGCCGCGCGCGCGCGCGGTGCGACAGCCGCGCGCTATTTTGAGTTTCGCTCCCCCTCGCCCCGCGCGCCGCGGGGTGCAAAGGGTCGCCGCTGACTTTGCGCGCGTGGCCTCGCGGTCCAAAATCGCCGAAGAACACGGCGCGCCGGTTTTCCGCAAAAGCACGCGTCTTTCGCCCGGCGCGAGAGAGCAGGGTGGAAACTCACCCGTCCGGCGAGAAAAAGGGACGAAGCGGAGGGGAAGAGGGGGGGGGGTCCCCTCTTCCCTCCCGAAAGCCGGCAGCATGGTTGTTTTTACGGTTGGGGGGCGGGGGAGGGGAGCAGGACGAATGCGTCCTAGCGCGCGACGCGTGCGCCGCCGCGCCAAGGTTTTGGCCGGGACAAGGGTTGCGGGAGAAATGAAACATGTACGGGGGACGGGAGGGGGGAAGGGGGGAAGAAGTCAGAGGAAACGGGAGGCCGAAACTGGACAAGGTGAGCAAGGGAAAAACGAAAAAGGGGGTGGAAGGGAGGGACGACGAGCGGCCCCCCGAGGTGGGAGAAAGGGAGAAGAGAACGTTGGTGGATGCGCGGGTGGGTGCTTGTGGGGAGGCGTGCGCTGAGCTGCGCAGGCGCGGGCGCGCCGGGAGCGCTCAGTGTCTTCCTGGGGGGTCGGACGCGGCCTTGACGCTCGCCGTCGGCGCCCGCCCGGGAGGCGGCGCCCTGCGCGGCCCGGACCAGTCGACGCCGCTGGCGTCCGTCGGCCCCGCGGCGTCCCCCAACGCGCTCTCACGGTCGAATTCAGCGTGCGCGCGCACGGCGCCCCCGCGCTCGCCGAGCGCCCGCGCTGCAGGGTCACGGCGCCTGCTGCCGAAAAGGTCGCCCAGGCACGACCAGCCGCCGCGCACGCCAGTCCGCATGCTGGTCACGGTGGGGGTCTCCAGCGCGTCGCGAAGGGCGTCGTGCAGAACGGCCCGCGCCGCCTCCACGTTGCCCATCGTCCGGAGCTCGGTCGGAGAGGCGGGAGCGACTCTGGAGGTGGAGCGGCGTGGGGAGACAAAGGTGTGCGAGCGGTGCAAGGCCGCCGAAATTCGAGAGCGGGGGAGCGCGTCGGGGACTTCGGCCGGAGCACTCGTCCGCCGCAGGCGGCGCGGCTCGTCGAAGAGCGACGCGCCGCCGGGCGGCTGCTCCGGTTGCCGCGACGTCTCGCCGCCGGGCGGCTGCTCCGGTCGCCGCGACGTCTCGCCGCCGGGCGGCTGCTCCGGTCGCCGCGACGTCTCGCCGCCGGGCTGCCCGGGCTCAAGGTGAGGCATCCGTTGCGGAAGCGGCGAACCGTTTCCTGAAACCTCTCCGCTTGCTGGCGATGTCTTTTCAGCAGCGCGGGGCGCGTCGCTGCTTCCCCCGACGACCTCCTCCGCGCCTCCCCCCTTTCGGACGTCGGGTTTGCCTTTCTGGACGCCCGCCGCGCCCCCGAGCTTGGGCTCGCCGCGCCCTTGGGCCTCCTCGACGTCGCGCCGCACGAGCGCCTCGACGCCTGGGGCCAGCGGTGAGTACTCGCGCAGCTTCTTCTGCACGTGCTCGTCCTCAAATGCCTCGTGCGTGAACAGCCTGAGGGCCTCCCGGCTCTGCAGCAGCGCGAGCGCCGCCGCGCGCCCGCCCAGCAGGCCTTTTTGCCCGAGCTGCGCGAGCAGGATGGCCACGTAGCTGGCGCGGTAGCTGGTGAGAAAGTGGTCGCGCACCGAGCCCATGCCGGGGCTCCGCAGTGCGTACTGCTCCAAATATCCGGGGCGCACGATCAAGTCGCCGCGCGGGTTGATCAGGACGCGATTCCCGCATCGCTTGTAGAGTCCGTAAAACTTGCCCGACGACGTCACCGTGTCGACGGCGTTGATCACGTGCCACGTGGCCGGGACGAGCTTTTCGTACACACGGCAAAAGGCGCGGTTGCCCGTCCTGGGTGCGCCAAACGTGTGCACCTCGAGGCGCACCCGCCCGGACAGCAGGAGGCCGTGACTGTGCAGAAACAGGGCGATGTCGACGGCCACGAGCGTCGCCAGGGCGCCGCCCAGCGAGTGGCCCGTGATGTACAGCCGAAACGGAGCGGGGTGAGGAGCTGAGAAGGGAGAGGCTGCGTCGAGAGGCGCGCAGCAACGCGCCGCCGCGGGAGAACTTTCCATGCGCTCCGCAGCCCTCGCGTCGGGCTGCACGGGCCCCGCTCCGTCCGCGGGATGCCGCGGCGACGGGGCGTGCGGATCTTGAGGCCCGAGAGAAGCGACGTTGCGCGACGGGGCGGGTCGCCCGCCGCCGCCGCCGGGCGGCGACGACGTCTCTGTGGAGAGAGGACCGCCCCGCGGTGGCGGTGCGTCGAGGGCGAGCGAGCCTTTGGGCGACGGCGATGCGTCGGGGGCGAGGGGGTCTCCACCGAGAGGCGCTCTGGCAGGGGCGGGCCCCCCCCCCCCCTTGGTCGCTGCAAACCTCTCGGACCATCCGCCGCCGGGGTCCACTCGACCCTCTTCGATTCGAAAGTCGTCCCAGTCCGCGGACGGGGCGCTCGTTGACGCGGCGCTCCAACCGCCGCCCTCCACATCCGCCCCCCGCGCGCGTCCGAGGCCAGAAACGCTGCCCTCGCCAAGAGCGGCGTCGGCCGCCTCCCGGAACGATCTGCTGATGCCTTCGTGGGCCCCGCCGAGGCTGCCCTTGGCATGCCTGCCCCAGGAACGCCGCGACGCCGTCCGAGACTCGACCAGCTCCGTCTCGACAAAGCGCATCGACAGGTCAGAGGACGCCGGGCATGCGGCGCTGCCGGCCTGCACCTCGACCTCCAAGCCCTGCTCGCCAGGAAGCCTCGCCGAAGCCGTCGCGCCTTCGTTCGCCGCCGGCACCTTGGCATCCTCCGGGCGCCCGGCCGGGGGCCGTTCGGGACCCTCGCTCGAAGGGGGCGAGGGGGGGAGGATCTCTGCCTCGCGGAGGATGGCTTCGACGCGCCCGAGGACACTCCGGCGCATGCCCGAGGCCTCGAACGACTGGACAAAGCCGGCGTGAACCTTTGGCACGGAGGATCGCGGACGCCACCAAGCCTCGCGCTCGAAGAGGCCCTCCAGAAAGGGGTCGCCGCACGAGGGCCGCTCGCGGGGCCACCGCGTCCTCCAGACGCGCACATCGTCCAGCACGTCTGCGGTCGAGGCGGTACCTCGGAACGCCAGGACGGCGGCTCTTCCGCTCCACCCGGCCACGAGGCGAGAGCCCCGGACACGCTCTCGAACGGACTCGAAAGAGGAGAGTCCCAGCAGCCGCATCGCCGAGCGGGCCGAATAGCCGTTGGTCTCCATGCGCGGGTCTGGCGAGTAGGAGAGGAAGCACCAGTGCAAAAGCTTGCAGGACGTCTCGAAGCACCAGATCGGCTCGGAGGACAGCCGGGCCAGCAGCGTCGCCGCCTCGCAGCGGTCAGAGTTGCGCACGCCCGTCGGCAGGTGCGGACGTGGCGAGTGGACAGAGCCTGCGGGCAGAACAGGAACCGGCGCTTGGACGCCGCCGACGGGAGGAACAGGAACCGGCGCGTGGACAGAGTCGGCGGGTGCCGCCAGACGCTCGTCGCCTCCCTTGGGCTCACGGAGCCCCGCGTCGCCTGGTGTTTCCGCCGCGGCCGTCCCTGTTCCGGCAAGCAGCTGCGTCTTGACAGAGTCTGGCAGCGCGTCGAGACGCTGCACAGCCGCGGCCGCAATGCCCCTCTCTGTCCAGGCGAACGCCTGCAGCAGGCTCTCGAGCATGGCGTCGGGGGGCGGCTGCCCGGGGGAGTTGGCGTAGGCCCCGCAGATCGCGATCACGGTAAACGTGAGCGTGGCGGGCGGCACGCCGAGCAGCAGCATGCGCGCGGAGACGCACACGTAGCCGCCGTAGCCGGCGACCAGGAAGAGAAGGGCACCGCCCACAACCATCCACCCAGAGCGCCTCGTGCGCACGAGCATGCGCAGCATCGCATTAGCACGGCGGTAGGGTGCGTACGGGCGCGCCCACAGGAACCGCTGCCCGTGCCAGGCGGCCGCGCAAAAGCCGATGTAGTCGGCCATCAGCGCGAACATCATCGCGTACGCAAGCCCGATCGTCGAGGCCGCGATGGGGCAGTCTGGCGAGCCGGCCGCTCGCGAGGTCGTCTCCGAGATGCCGGCCCACACGGCGATGATGCAGATGCTCGCGAAGCACGCCGCCAGCGGCCTCCAGCGCAATCGCAGCGGAGCGTCCTCGGCCGCGGCCTCGGCGGCGACCGACCGCTCGCAGCACCCGATTCCCGCCGTGGCCGCCCCGGACCCCGCGACGCCCGACTCGCCCTCCGCGTCGCTCGCTGCCACCTTGGCCCTGTGACCGCCCTCACCCCCCCCCCCTGCCATTCCGCCCTCCACGTCACCCTCCACCTCCCCCCCTGCCTTCCCGTTCCCTTTGCAGCCGTCCACCTCCCCCTCTGCCCTCCCACTCTCTTTGCCGCCTTCCCCGGCCCGACTGCCTCCCTCGCCCCCGCCCAGCCGGCCGCGCCGGCCGCTTCCGCCGCGCGCCTCTCCTCCTCGAACCTCGGCCGACGGCTCCCGGTAGTCGTGCAGCATCGGCAGGACGTGTTCGACGCTGAGCCAGCTGAGGCACAGCTGGGTGGACAGGCAGATGGTCTGCAGCCCGCCGAACGAGGCCAGCACGCGGGACGCGACAGGGCGCAGGTTTCCGGCCGGCTGCGACAGCACGGTCACACCGCCGATGAGGCAGAACATCGCGTTGAAGAGTTGGATGACGAGCGCGGCGAACGAAGTGCCCACGATCCGCTTCCGGCCCCGCGAAAAGGCACGCTTCCCCGCATGCTCGGCCCGAACGGCGACCGCGACATTGCGGGCAGAGACGACCGTCGCGATCACCAGTGCCACAAAGCACGGAAAGGCAACGGAGACGACGATGATCGGGACCACGTTCGTCTGGCTCACGCGCGAGCCGTAGTCGCTGTAGAGCAGCCACACGAGAGGAGGGATCAGCAGCAGCGATAACCACGACGACAGGCTGATCGCCGCAAACTGGGCTTTGAACGAGCTCGGCGAGGCCCACTCGACACGCAACACGATGTCGCGGTCCGAGTCAAAGTCCGCGCGCACGTACGACGCCTCGGGAGGGCGCGCGGCAGGAAGCGGGCGGGGACTCCCCTCCAGACCGGCTCGCCTCGACTCGCCCACTCCCGAGACGATCCGGGACGAGCGGACGGGGCCACCCGAGACGCCGCGGGACGAGCGGACGGGGCCGCCCGCGACGCCGCGGGACGAGCGGACGGGGCCGCCCGCGACGCCGCGGGGTGCGCCCGGCGGACGCTCCGCGCCGTCCCCCGCCTGCGGTCCAGAAACGCCGGCGTCCGGACGCGGCGGCGGCCAGTGCGGTGACACCGCGAAGCCACGTCCACCGGGCCGCTGCGCTGGTTCAGATCGCGCACCCTCCCGCGCCGCCTCCAGCGGTGCCGTCGGCCGCCCGGCGGAGGTCAGGGAGGGGTCTCCTGCGGGGGTCGGTCCGACGCGGCTCTCCGCGCCGGCCTCGTCGGCGGGTCGCCTTGGCGACAGGGGCGGCCGCGCCGCGCGCGCCCCGGGCGCTTCGGAGCGCATGCGACGGCAGGCCGCGCGGCGCAATTTTCAGGCCGACCCACTCGCCAACCTCGCGCTTTTCGAGCGGCTCTGCTCGCCGACCTCGACCTCTCGGCGACGCATCGCCGCGTTTGAAGCTTTGCCGAGCGGGCGAAGGGTCGCGCGAAACCGCGAGGCACAGCGGCGAGAAGCCGGAATCGGCACCGAAGCGCGCGCCCGGCGGGAACGGTGGCGGCAAGAGGCCGTCGGGCGGGCGCTCCCGCGTTGGCGCTCCGCCTCTCCGCGCTCTACTCGTGAAGCGGATGACGCGTTGCAGTCGGCCGCTATGGCGAAAACCTGCTCGCGGAGCGCGCGCGAACGGAGGGGCGGGGCGCGAAACGGCACTCCTCCACGCGCGCGCCTCGCCGCGCGACGAGCAAACCGCGAATGCGAACGCCGAAACGACCGCGTGAGCTCGCCCGCGGCAGACTGCCGTGTCGAACCCTCCAGTCAGAGGCTCGGCCGCCGCGCTTTCCCGCTCGGCCGACCCAAGCCGATCCGCTGCGCGGACGCGGACTACAAAAGCGTTCGGTGAGGCCCAAAAACGCCGCGAGGCGTTCACAAAGCTCCTTTTCGCGCACCGCCGTCCAGCGACGCGCGAGATTTCGCGTTCACAGGTTACAAGGCGAGGCGGCTCGCGTGCGCCCGGCCGGCGCTCGGGCGAGCCAGCCGTCAGCCGAGTTGGCTAACGGCGCTGCGAGGAAACGTCGCAGGGGAGAAACGGTGCTGAGAGAAAACGCTGCTGGCTCGTTCCGATGCGAGTCGTGCGTGGACAATCGAAGTGACGTGCCTCTGCGGGGCGAGCGAACAAAAAGAGAAGGGGGGAATGGAGGGGATGAAACGGAGAGGGGGGGGGGTCTCCCGGGGAGCGCCGCTGCAGACATCGGCGAGCGGCGCCCCAGAGATTTGTCGAAGGAGCGCGCCGGCACGGCACCCGGTTCCGAGGAGCTCTCTCAGAGGTCGTCGGAGCGGAGAAAAGGCCGCGAAGGCTTCTGCCTCCGCGGGTGTCGGGCAGGCGAGGCCGGGCGATGTGGTGATGCCTGGGCACTGAGGGCAAAGAGGCGCGCACGGCAAACCGGCCAAGCGCAAACCTCGCTCGTGGCGGTTCGGCGGAAAAGAACGGGTGCAAAGGGAGCGGAGGGGCGTTTGTGAAAAAAACACGAAAATGGCGCCCCGGCGGGATGGAACGTCAAGGAGAGGGAGAAGAGTAAGGACAAGGGAACAAAAAGATCGTCGAGGCGAAAAGTGCGGGGCATGAAACTGAGACGGGAAGACGCTCTGCGGCGGTCGCGAGCAACGCGCTCTAATGGGTTCGCGAGGGACGCAGAAGGGGTGGAGGGCGTGGCGACCGGCGCAGAGGTTTCTCCGCGCGCATCCTCGGAAGGGGGGACGGATCGAGTGTTGCGTGCGGCGTGGCACGGCCCGAGGTGCGGCGGCGGAGAGCGGCATCGGTGGGAAGCGGAAGGACGAAAGTAGAGGGATCGCACAAAGGAGAAAAAGGAGCCAGCGCACGAAGCGCAGCGGGAAGAAAGCAGCGAGCCAGGAGCGCAGCCCGGCGTCCGCGTGCAAACGTTTGAGGCGTGCAGGGCGTCGAGAGCTGGAGCGCCGCCCATCGGCGCGCCTCGACTGTCGACGCCTGGTCGAAAAGGCGAGAGGGTTTTTGGTTCCCGACGCTCGGTCGAGCTGCCGGGAGGCAGCCAGGTTCCCGGCGCTCGGTAAAGGGACGACGCTCCGGCTCACGACGGCAGCAGCGTGAGGCGGACTTCGTTCTGGAGCTTAGATCCCGTCGGAGCGCGCCGACCGACGGAGGGCGCTGATCACGTTTCGTCAGAGCACTTGGGCCACGCAAAGCCCCACGCGCCTTGTCGGCACCGGTGTGCGTGAAGGTGCAGCGGACCGGGCGGTGGCAGCCACACGTCCGGGTCCTCGACGTCTCCGGCGCCGGCAGCCCCGGCAAGCGGCGTTGTCGCGCCGCGCTCGCCCTCGGCAAGCGCGGCGGCGGCGCTCGCGGCGGCGAGCTTGGCCTTGGCCGCCGTGGCCTCCCAGGCAGGGGGCCAAGCCGCACAAGAGCCCGACACGGGGACGGTGCCGTCGCGGGAAAGGGGCTCGAACGACGGCGTGGAAGCAGCCACGGCGCGCGACGCGTCGGCGCCCTTCCTTCCCGGAGGCAAAGAGCCCTCCGGGGGCGCGTACACGACCGCGCCCCCCCAGCCGCCAGGGACGGGCGGCCGGCTCTTCGCCTGGGGCGCCGTCGCGACCGTGGCGAACGCGCAGCGCTGCGCGACCCGGTCAAAGGTCGCCGCCAGGGAGCACGCGTTCTTCGAGCGCGAGCGGCCGGATTTCGACGCCGCGCACCGGAGCGCGCACGTCTCCTCGAGGTTGCCGCGCACGACAGTCTTGGCCTGCGTGAGCAGGGGCGAGGAGCCCGGTGCCTGCGGCCGCGAGCCCTGCTTGCTCTGCCGCTTGTGGGGCGCCGTGTCAAACCTGCAGCGGCGCCGCGTCTGCGAGGCCGTTGCCGACGCGTCACTCGGTGCGTCGCGGGCGCCGTGGTGCCAGGACTTGGAGGGCTCCAGGCCGGACGCGACGCTGGCGGGGCGCTGCGCCTGCGGCTGGCCGCGACCCCAAGAGGACGTCTCGAACAGACGCTGCGGCGACGCCGGACGCGAGACGGCCGCCGAGGGGGCGGGCGTGCTGGGCGCCGAGAGGGACGAGGCCGGGGGGGCGGCGGCCGGGGGGGCCGGGCCAGAGCTCGGGGCGGCCGCCGCGGCCGCGGCCGCCCCGAGCTCTGGCCCGGGCACGGGTGCGGCCAGAGCCGCACCCGTGCCCGCTCCCTCGAGGTGCGAGAGCCTGTCTGCGAGGTCGCTGGAGAACGCCCCGGATGGAGCGCCGCCGCGCGCGTGAGAGAGGGAGCTGACTGTGCCGCTCGAAGATGCGCGGGACCGGTTCGGCGAGGCGCGCGACGAGGGAGGCAGCGACGAGGGCCGGCCGGCGACCCAGAGCGAGCCGGTCCGCGGCGCACGCACGGGCGACGCGGACAGGCGCGAGGGGCGACACGACGCCGTCCGGAAAGAGTCAGCGGCGTGCGAGCCCTCGCTATCGCGCGAGCGCGTGCCGTCGCGACCGGCGCCCGCCGAGCGCGCTACCTGCCGCCCGCGGCCGGTCGCGCGGGAGGAGCCCGACGACCCGCTCGGGCCGCGCGCGGCCCGGCACGGCAGTCCGGAGATGTTGACGTCCTCGGCCACGAGCCGCGCGTCGGCGGTGGCCCACTCGACAAAGTTCCGCGAGCGGTGCGCCAGAGCCGCGGGCGCGGCCGCCGCCGAGGCCAGCAGCGCGGACGGGCGCCGGAGGGCCGCCTCGCCAAACGCGAGCGGTGACCCCAGGCCGGGCAGCGCCGACTCCTCGGGCGCCGTGGGGTGCGCCGCGGCACGGGGCCACGAGCGCGCCGCCTCCAGCGACCCGCGCGCGGGACGCCGCACGCCCAGCTCGAGGTCGGCCTCCGTGGGCCGCACGAGCGTCGACCGCGCGCGCGCGGCGACGCCGACGCCGACGCCCGACCCCTCCTCGGCGAGCATCCCGACGCTGACCTCGCCCGGCGCCTCGCCGAGAAGGCCCCCGGCCGCGGCCGTCGCGGCCGCCTCCTCGACTCCGCCCTCCTCCTCCTCCTCCTCCTCGTTCTTCTCCTCCTCTGCCACCTCCGTGCCCTCGTCCGCGCCGGGCTCGCCGACCGTGCTGGTCGCGCTCGCAGGGGCGATCAAGCCGAGATACCTTCCCGCAGCCGCGGCGATGTGCCACATGGCCTGGCAGGCGCCGACGCTGAACCGCACGACAAAGGACGCGTCGAACGCCGAGCGCATCATGTCCAGAACGATGCCCTTCATGGCGAGGCGGCCGTTCATCATGGCCCCCTCGTCCACGGAGGCAGACAGCAGGCGGTCAACCTCGACGTCGTCAAGTCCCGCGGGGGTGAACAGCGCGGCGGCCTCGCTCGTGCGCAGCAGCGCCAGCGCCGCCGAGCGGCCGCCAAGAAGCCGTTTGCGGCCCAGCTGCGCGGTCAGGATGGCCACGTAGCTGGCGCGGTAGCTCGTGAGGAAGTGGTCGCGCACCGAGCCCATGCCGGGGCTGCGCAGCGCGTACTGCTCCAGGTAGCTGGGCCGCACGATCAGATCGCCGCGCGGGTTGATCAGGATGCGGTTCCCGCAGCGCTTGTAGAGACCGTAAAACTTGCCTGACGACGTCACCGTATCCGCCGCGTTGATCACGTGCCACGTGGCCGGCACGAGCCGCTTGTACATACGGCAAAAGGCGCGGTTGCCCGACCGGGGCGCACCGAACGTGTGCACCTCGAGCTTGACCATGTCGGCCGTCAGCTTGCGGCGCTTCAGGATCAGCGCCACGTCCACGGCCGCGAGCGTCGCCAGCGCGCCGCCCAGCGAGTGGCCCGTCAAGTAGAGCCGAAATGGCTCCCGGTGCTGCCGGCCACCCCCGGGGGCCACGAACGCCTCGGCGGACGCCGTCGGCGGCAGCGGTGCGCCCTCGTCCGGCTTCGCGGCATCCTCGTCACTGTCCGTCGACGAGCCCCCGAGAGAGGGCGAACGCCCGCCCGCATCGCGCGCGCGCGAGCGGCGGTCGATCGACCTGGCCGACCGCACGCTGCGCGGCCCGCCCTCGCCGGCTGGCATATCGGGCGACGCCAGTCGGATCTCCTCGAGCGACCCGGCGTCGTCGCCCTCACCAGCCGATGCGGCGTCGAGGCCCTCGCGGGCGCTCGCCGCGCCGGCGTCCGACCGGCCGCCTCGCGTTGCGCCCCACTCGGTCGACGTCCCCGTGTCCGCGCCACCCCCCGAGCGCCCGCCGGCCTCGGCGCCGACGCCCAGTGGCTTATCAACGCCGGCGTCTCCGTCGGACTTGCCGTCGTCGTCGCCGGCGTCTCCGTCGGACTCACCGTTGTCGGCCGCGGCCTTGCCGTCGTCCTCGTCCTCGTCGGCCGCGGCCTTGCCGTCGTCCTCGTCCTCGTCGGGGTCTCGACGGTGCCCGTCCTCGTCAAAGCCCGCGGCGTCCAGGATCTTCTCGATCCGTGCCATGATGCGGGCGCGCAGGCCCGAGGCCTCGTACGACTTGACAAAGCCGGCATGCACCATGGGCGTCGACGAGCCGAGCGGCCAAAACGCCGAGGGGATGAAAAACTCGGTCGTGTCGATGCGCCTCGCCTGGGCAGGCGACGCGCCCGCGGCGGTCGGCGCGCGACCCGCGCTGCCGCCCCCACCGCTCCCGGCCTCGCCACCGCCGGCCTCGTCGCCGCCGGCCTCGCCGCCTCTGCCCGCGCCGGTGCCCTGGGAGTCAGGGTCCTCCTGGACCGGCGCCTCCCAGCGCGTGGCGTGTTCGACCTCCTCGCGCTTGGGCCACCTGGTCCTCCAGACGCGGACGTCGTCCAGCACGTCGGCCACCGTGGCCGTCCCTCGGAACGAGACCACGGCGGCGTCGTCGCCCCAGGCCGCGAGCATGCGCGAACCGCGGGTGCGCTCCCGGACGGCCTCGAGCGAGTGCATCGAGTAGAGCGAGAGCGCCACTGAAGCCGAGTAGCCGTGCGCCGAGACCTCGGGGTCCTGCGCGTACACCAAAAAGCACCAGTACAGCATCTTGCACGACGTCTCAAAGCACCAGATCGGCTCGGTCGCCAGCCGCCGCACCAGCGCGCGCGCGAGCATGGCGGCGCGCAGCACCGCCGGCGACGTCGCGGGGGCCGGGGACGCCGGCTCGGACGACCGCGCCGCGCCGAGCCGCTGTAGAGCCTCGACGTCCAGGCCCTCCGAGGACGTCGCCGCGTCCGCGTCGCCGCGGGCCCCGAACGGCGAGAGCCTCGCGGCCGCCACGCCGCCGCGCCTCCTGCCAGGCGGCGACGATGGGGCGCCGTCCTCGCCCGCCGACGGGGCCCGGCGGGCCCTGGCGTCGAGCGCGCGCGAGTCGCGCAGCGCGGCGGCGGTGGCCTCGGAGCCGACCGCGCTGCGCGACTCGGCGAGCATCTGCATCTCCTCGTACGCCTTGGGGCGCAGGACGCGGAAGAAGGGGCTCACGTTGATGCCGGCGTCCGCGTTGAACGGGTCGGCAATTTGCGGCTCGCGGAGGTCCGCGTTGGTCACGTACTGCTCGTTCAGGTACTGCGAGCGGAACACCACGGGCGGCGCCTTTGCGGCCGCCGCGGCGGAGGCGGTGCCGGGCGCCTGCGTGGAGTCGGAGGCGTCGAGAGTCGGCGCGGCGTCGGCGGGGAGGTCGGTCGGCGGAACGAGCGCCGCCGCGCGCCGCTCGGCAACTCCGACGCCGAACGAGTGCACCGCGACGGCCCAAGAGACCGGCGTCGACTCGCCGCGGGGGGAGCCGCCGTCGGCGGGCAGAGCCGACGGGGAGTTGCCGCGGGGCGCAGGGGAGCCGAGGGAGGGTGCCGGGGAGCCGCCGCGGACGCTTCCGGTATCGCCCGGCGAGACCGCGCGCCGCCGCATCGCCTCTGATACGACGACGGAGCCCGCGTCGGCGGTCGCGACGGCCACCGAACGCGTGCCGTCGGCCGCCGTGGCGGTGGCGACGGCGGCGCCAGAGGCCGACGTGCGGGTCAGCGTGGCCACGCCCATGGAGGTCCCGGAGGGCGATCGCACGTGGACCACGCCTCTCTCGACCATCGACCCCGCTGCGGAGACGACCGACCCGCGGGCGACCGCGCCGCTGGCGCCGCGCCTCTCCCCGGCCCCGAGCGAGGCGACGCCTTTCGAGCTCCCGAATGCCCGCCCTGACGCGGCGCCGCTCGAGGACCCCGACGCCGTCCCAGAGAGGGCGCCGCGAGCGGCGCCCACGGCGCCGCTGACGGCCCCCTGCGCAGCCCCAAGGGCGGCGCTCGCGAGGCCCGCGCTGAGCGCGCCGCCGTGCCGCAGGACCTCCTGGGAGGCCTCGCGGCGGCTCTGCGCGATGGCGTCCTCGTGCTGGATGCCGCGCAAGTAGGCGTCGTAGCTCGTCTTCGGGGCCGTCACGCTCGGCAGGCGCAGCAACGCGCGCCGGATCTCCTCCTCGGCCGGGTCCGGCGCCGATCCTAGCACCGACTCGAGCGGAGGCAGGTAGGCGGCGCCGTAGGCGTCCACCACGGCCGGCGTGCGCGCACGCGAGCCGCCCATGCGCGACGAGGCGGTCATCGAGGCCCGCGCGGACGACCGCTGCGCCACAGAGCCGACCGACCCCGAGGCTTCGCCCCGCGACGTCAGCAGCGAGCGAAGCCCGAAGCGCCTCGAGTCGGTTGGGGTGCTCGACGGGTGCGAGGCCATCGAGGTCCCCGCGGCCGCCATGCCTAGCGACGAGCGGCGCGAGGGGGCTGCCGACGGCGCAGGGTTGAGCGACGACGACGTGCGCGTCGAGAAGGGCGAGGAGAGCGGCGTCGAGGGGTGCGCGCTCGAGCGACCTGACGTCGACGGCGAGTCGGTCGCGAGCGGGGAGCCGAGCGTTCCGCCGCTGCGGCGCCCCTTGGGGAGCGGGATGCTAACAGCGGCCGAGGGCGCGCGTCCGGGCGGCACAGACAACGAGGCGTCGTGAGGGTCGGGCGTCCCCAACGCCGCGTGGTCGCCGATCGCGCTCCCACCCGAGGAGGAGCCGTCGCGCGAGTGGAGCGCGGCGCCGACGCCGGCGTGCGAACCGTCCGAGCCCGCCTCGGGCCCCGGCGAGGGACTGTCGAGCCGCTGCGGGCGCAACGCCACGGCCTGCTTCCGGTGGAAGGGCGCGGCGATGGTGCGCGCGATCACACACTCCCGCGGCTGCTCCTCGGGGAGGTCGAGCGGGAAGGGCAGGCCCGTGCGCGCCGGCGAGAGCGCCCGCGAGCGCATCGACGACGACGTGGCCGACGCCGGAGCGGGCGGCGACAGCGACGGCGTCGGCGGGGAGAGCGCCGCGGCGCCGTCGCGCCTGGCGCGGCCCAGCGAGAGTCTGGAGCCGTCCCGGCCCTGCGGCGCGGAGGCGAGACCCGAGCCGTCCCGTCCCTGCAGCGCGGAGGCGAGGCCCGAGCCGTCCCGTCCCTGCAGCGCGGACGAGTGCCCAGAGGGGTCGCGGCTGGAGCCGACCGGCGCCGACGAGAGCGACGAGCACGACCCCGCGCCGACCGCACCGACGGCTGCGCAGGCGGCCGACTTGCGGCCAGAGGAGCGAACGCGGAAGCTCGCGTGCTCGGGGAGGGGCGTCAGCAGCGCCGACGGACCGAGCGCTCGAGGAGCCTCGATGTCGTCCTGCATCCACCGCGCGATCGAGTCGGGGCAGCCGTCGCCCACGCACGGCGGCGCGGCGAGGCCCCCGGCCGCATGCGGGCTGCCCCGGGTCCCAATCGTGGGCCCGGAGCAGTCGCGGTCCGGCTCTCCGTCCGCGTCCGGGCCACAGTGCGGTCCATCGCAGCGGTCCTGATGGCCGTCGGAGCGCCCGCTGCCGGGTCCGTCTCCACGAGCGTCGCCCCCGCCTCCGCCTCCACCGCCTCGCGAGAGGCCTCCACCGCCTTCCCCGCCCCCGCCCCTGTTCGGGCCGCGGTCCCCGCATCCGCCGCCGCCGCCGCGGCGGTCCTTGGAATCCTCGTCGTTCTCATCGTCGTCGGCGGTGGTGGCGTCGTCGGCGGCCTTGTCCGCGTCGCGTTCCCTTTCCGCGAGCCTCTGGTCGTCCTCCTCGAGCTCGGCAGAGGCCTGCTTGCCACCCCACCCGTCGCCAAAGGTTCCGACGCGCACGAGGTGGCGCGCCGACCTCGGGAGCGCGGCGAGGCGCTCAACGCTAGCGGTCGGGAGCGCCGACTCGGTCCAGGCAAAGGCCTGGAGCCAGCTGGAGAGCACGGCGTCGGGCCTCGGGCGGCCAGGCGACTGGGCGAGTGCGGCGCCGACGGTGATGACGGCAAAGATGATGGTGGTCGGGGGCGTCCCGAGCAGCAGCACGCGCGCCGAGGCGCACGTGTAGCTGCCCATGGACGATATGAGCGAAGGCACCGCGACCGCGACGACGATCCAGGCGATGCGGCGCGTGCGCACGAGCATGCGCAGCATGACGTTGGAGCGACGGTAGGGCGCATAGGGCTGCGCCCAGAGGTAGCGCTGGCCGCACCAGACGGCGATGCAAAAGCCGCAGTAGAGCATACCCAGGCTCGCGAGCGTCACGTAGCCGAGCACCATGGCCGCTATCTCGACAGGGCACGTCTCCTGCGGCGTCGGGTAGGGCCCGCCGGGCGGGGGCTGGGGCACCGAGACTCCGTTGACCCATGCCAGGCGCCCGCCTCGGCTCCCGCCGCTCGCGAAGCGGGAGGCGCGTTCGGCCAGCGCCGCCCATGCGATGATCACGCAGCAGGTGCAAATCCACATGAAAAACGGCTTGCGGCGGCGCGAGAGCGGCACGTCCATGACCATGGCGTCGGGGCGAGCGGCGGACGCGTAGGGCGTGCTCAGCGAGGTTGAGGGCACGGGGCGGTCCGGCGCGCGACCCGCGTCGCCCTCCTCGCTCGCGCTCGTGGCGCCCTCGAGGTCGATTCCCTTGACGGGCGTAACCTCGGCGCCACCGGGACCCGGCGCCGGGCCGCCCGCGGCGCCGCCCCCCCCCCCCCCCCCCCCCCC
>PGFX01003300.1:0-46117 GCA_003612995.1 Prototheca bovis | reverse complement strand
GGGGGGGGGGACTCGGCCCGCGCGCGCTGGAGCTCGGCCCAAGGCCTCGCGATCGCGGCCCAGCTCGGCTGTACGCGGCTGTGGCAGCGTTTAGATCGCGACCGGTCGCCCGCGAGGCACTTCGGGTTGCCCGCCCGAGCGCCTCTCGGACGCCCACGCTCGCGCGGCGACGCTTCTCCGCCCGCTTCCCCCCCCCGCACTCCTCCCCCTTCCCCCACCCCACCTCCCACCCGCTCTCCCACCTCGACGACCTGCGCCCGCGCCTCGCGGACGCACCGCAGGGGGCGCGACAGGGGAGGGCGACGCCCTTTTTTATTCCGCGCCGGGCGCTCTTCACCGCCCCGCGCGTTCGAGACCACCGCGGCGTAGGATGCGTGGCGCCGCGGCCGCCGTGACGCGGCGCGAGGAGGTTCTGTGAGGCTCTTGCGACGAGCTGCGCCCCGCCGATCGCGGGCGGAACGCGGGGGCCTGCCCCCCCCGCCCTGCTGCAGCCGGTCGAGGGCTCGGCGCCCCGCCGCGGTCCGATGGAGACGATTGCCGCACTGACGGCGCGGCTCGCGCCGACGGAGACCGTCTTGACCGCGGCTTTTGTTCTTCTCGCCATTGTCGTTTTCATTGTGTTGCTGCGGAGCTCGCCGCTCGATGCCCTCGTCGAGCGCTTTGTCCGCCGCGCCGTGGCCCGCATGGCCGCGGGCGGCGGAGGTCCACCCGCGACCGTCCACCGCTCGGCAGATGGTGCGGAGATCCGAGGGAGGGGGGCGGAAGGGAGGGAGAGGGAAGGAGAGGGAGGTGAGGGGCGAGGGGGGAAAGGGACGGGCGAGGGTCCGTTCGCTCGCGGCCCGGGTCTGCCGCGGAAAGGGGTCGCCAGCCCGGACGTCCGGGACGGGAGCGGGAGGGCGGAGGGAGCGAGCGGCGCTCGGGACGGCGCTCGCCGGCGGCCGGCGCACCCGCTCGACGCGCGCGAGAAGAGCGCGCGGCGGAGGTGGGGCGAAAGCCAAAGGTCAAGAAGACGCAAGCTCCGGCTGGGGGGGAGGGGCGGGGGGGGAAGAGGGAAAGCGGAGCCGGCGGGGCTGCGACGTGGGCCCAGGGCCGACGGACGGATGGGGGAGGTGAGGGGGGCGGCAGTGTCGCGCGGCAGCGTCCGTTCGCTCCGGGCCGGCGCCGGCTGCGCGTCCAACGCGACGCGACTTTCCGTGGCCCCAGCACGCTCAGGCAGGGCCGGGATCGCGGGCTCGCGGGCTCGGGCGCTCGAGGGCGCGGCGGCCGCGCTGCGCTGAGCTGCGCTGCGCTGCGCCCGCCGCGCCCGCCGCGCTCGGCCCCGCTCTCGCCGCCGCTCCCTCGCGCGGCTTCCGGACCGCCGTTGGTCTCTCACTCTCGCCGCTCCGTTCCGTCCCGTCATCGCAGGAACGATCCACGTGCGCGGCCTGGTGGCTTCGCAGCCGTTCCTGTCCGGGATGGTGGTCGAGGGCCACCGCCTGGGCCACCTCGAGGTCTGCGAGGCGTCGCTGCGCCTGCCGACGCTGCGCCGCACCGGCGTGCTGACGGTGCGCCGCATGAAGGCGAGCTTGGAGATGCTGCGCGTGCCCTCGCGCGTCGACACGGCGCTCGAGGCGCGCACGCGCGCGCAGGCGGAGCGCGTCGAGCGCGAGCGCCGCCTCGAGGCGCTCGAGCGCCTGCTGTGGGGCGCGCCGCCGGCCCGGGGCCTCACCCGCGCGCTGCGGTACGTGACCGGCGCGGACGCCGCGCGCGCCGCCAAGCGCGCGACCGTCCGCGCTCTCGCGCGCTGGGCCATCCGCAGCTTTTCCTCCGACATGCGCGACGTCGAGGTGCGGTACCTGCAGCGTGGCGAGCCGGGGCCCAGGCCCGTGCGCTCGCACCTGCACGGCGCCGACGGCGCCGCGCTCTCCGTGCGGCGCGTGCGCCTCGAGCCGCTGCGGGGAGCCGAACGGAGGCGGTCGTCGCTCGAGTACGTCTTCGACGGAGGCGCCTTTGCCCGCGGTGAGGGCGACCCCGCCCGCGGCGCGGGCAAGGGCCCCGCGAGGGGCGGCGGGCGTGACGCGCGAGGCTCCGCCCCGCGCTCCGAGCAGGCGCTCTCTCGCGCGTCCTCGGCCGCGCAGTTCGAGCCCCCCTCGGCCGCGCCGTCCACGAGGCCCTCTTCGGGCGCGAGCGCGTCCCTCGGGCGCCAGCACGAGTACGTCTACGACGGTACCGATCCGGACTCTTCGGCCCCCGGGGCGGCCGCGGGGCGCCCGGAAGGGGGTGGGAACGCGACCGCCAGCGCGGCCCCGCGCGCCCGCTCCCGCGCGTCCACGCGCGCGCCATCGACGACGGCGCGGGCCGCCTCGGGCGGACCCGGGTCGCGGTTCGCGTCCGTGGTGGACCGCGTGCTGGGCGGCGGCGCGTGGGTCGATGCCGGCATCGTGGACCGGGAGGAAGCGCGCGAGGAGGCCGAGGAGGCCGCCGTCGAGGCCGCTGCCCAGGCCACGCTGCTGGACGGGCCCTCGACGCTCTCGCGACACCTCGGCGTCGGACCGGTCGTCGTCGCCTCTCCGGCCAACGTGGCCGAGGTGGCCGCCTCGCGCGAGCGCGAGGCCATGCGCCGCATCGCGCGCGACGTCATCCAAGACGCGCGCAGGAACGCGCAGGCGGGGCTCGGGACGGCCCAGGACGGCATCGCCGGCGCGGCGGGCGTCGAGGAAGCGACTGTCGCGGCGCCCGGACCGCCCGGCTTCGACGCCGGCGCCGCCGGCCCCCTGCACGCGCGCGTCCGCTCGCCGCCCGCCAGCGGCGTCGTCGCTGCGCGCGACGGCGGCGGCGCGACGGGTGAGCTGGGAGGCGGCGTGGCCGGGGCGTCGGCGGGCGGCGGCCGCACGCTGCCGGACGTCGACCCGGTCGCGCCCGTGCTCGACCAGCCGAGCTTTGACCACCTCGAGCACCGCGAGATTGTGCACGAGCAGCACGGCGACTCGCCCGTCGAGGACTCGCCGGGGGGCGAGGCAGCCTCGCCGCGTGCCGCCCTCGGCCTCCGAGCCGCCCCGGGCGCCGGCTCAGGAGCCGCGCTCCCGATCGACCACGCGCTGCGCGCGCTCCCGGGCGTCGCGCAGGCGCTCGCCTCGGCGCAGGAGGCCGGGGGGGCGCTTCCGGCGCTCGCGGCCGCCGGACAGGCGCCCGAGCCGCGCCGTGCCCCGCCGGTGCCCGACGCCGGCCGCGGGACGGCGCGCGCGCGCGCGCGCGTGGACGGCTCCGCGGGCGCGGGCGGCGCGGCACGCAACGGGATCGGGCGCCCCGGCGAAAGCACGCCGCCCTTGGCGGGCGGCGACGGCGCAGCCTCGAGCGCCGGCGGCTACCGCCGGGCGGGGGGCGGCTACGGCGGCGGCGGCGGGACCGCCTCGTCGTCGACGTCGGCGCGCGCCTTTTGGCGCCGCGCCGCGCGGTTGATGCGGCCGGGCGCCGCGCCGCCGCCCGCGCCCTGGCGCGAGTCGCTGGCGGGCCGCTGGGGCTCGCGCGGCTGGCCCAGCGAGGTGACCGTGGCGGCCACGGTGCTGTCGCTCGAGGGCATCGACCTGCGGCTGCTGACCTGGCCCGTCTCGTGGGACGCGCCGTGCGGCCCGAGACCCGCCAGGGCGGACGCCGAGTGGGCAGCCAAGGTGCCTCGCGCGGACCGCGTCTGGGAGGACGTCGCGGGGTGCTTTGCGGGCGCCGCGACGGCACGCCACGACTGCCACCCCGCCGGCCCGGCGGCGGCGGCGGCCTCGGCCCCGCCGGCCGCCTCCGCCTCCTCCGTGTCCTCCGCCTCCGCGTCCTCCGCCTCCGCGTCCTCCGCCTCTGGGCCCTGGTCCTCCGGGTGGGGCTCGGCGTGGGACGAGCTGATGCCGTTCCACGAAGAGTCGCACCTCGTGCTCAGGCAGTGGGAGGTCTCGGTGACCATCAGCCTGATCGCCCGCGTCCGCCCCCCGACACTCGACGAGCCGACGCCCTGGGGGATCGTCCAGAGGCCGGGCACCTGGAGCAGCTTTGGCGGCGTGGCCGGCGGCGGCGGGCGCAGCTCGTCCGCGGGCGCGTCCCGCGGCCCCGCCGCGGAGGCCGCCAGGGGCGCTCAGCGGTCGGCGGAGGCGCCGTCGGGCCCCGCCGCGGGCCAGGGTCCCACGGCCACGGCCGCGGCCGCGCCCGAGGCCGCCCCGGGCTCCTCTGGGGCGGGGGACACCCTCGCGGCGCCCTCGCGCGCACCGGACCTGGGCCCCGCGCTTGCCAGCCGGAGCTCTGCGCCCGCCAACGCGCCGTCTCTGGGCGTCGAGACGCTCCCGAGCTCTGGCATGGGCGCTGCGCAGCGCTACTCTGCGGCGCCGCAGCCGTTCGAGGGCCAACCGTTGCCGCGGCGCCTCGCCGACTCGGTCGTCTGGAGCGTCCCGCCGCCAGCCTCGCGGGCCGGATCCGTCCGCCAGGACCGTGGCCGCCGCGGTTCTCGCAGCGGAGGCGACCTCTCCCGAGACGGCTCTGCCGCCCCGCCGTCCGCGCGCGATGCCGCGCGCGCGGGCCAGGCGGCCGGCGCCGGAGACGGCTCTGTCGGGCCCGGCCCGGGGTCTGAGGAGGTCTCGGAGCCCGCCGCAGGAGCGCAGCCTGCGGCCCCCGCGCGCGGACCCGCCTCTGCTCTCCGCGATCCGTTTGATGCGGCCGCGGACCGTCCGCTCGCGAGCCAGACGGCGCCCGTGCTGGCGCCCTCTGCGGCGCCGACAGCGCCGCCCATGGACGCCGAGGCTTCGATCGTGTCGCAAGATGGTCAGGAGCTCGCGCAGATCGTCGAGGCCGAAAACGAGTCTGGCGACGTCGAGGGCGACGCCAACGCCTCCGAGCGCCCCTCCGGCGACGACGGCGAGGGCGCTTCGCCCGCGGCGCCCTCTGGTACGCCGCCCGCCTCCGGTTGCCCCCGGGCCAGCGCCATCGCGCCGCCCTCGCGCGCTGCGGGCGCGCGAGGGCGGCACACGGTCACGTTCAGCGGCGAGGCGCCGCTCGAGGGTCCCGCGGATGCGGCCGTCGACGCCGCCTCGATGTTCCTGCGGGGGCCCGCGGCGCCCGGCGCCGGGCCGCCTTTGGCCTCCGCCCCGGCCCCCGCCCCGGCCGTGACGTCACAGCCCTCCGCCGCCGCCCGCGGCGCCTCGCCGGTGGCGTCCCGCTCGGACGAGGACGACCGCGAGCCGCCGCGCCGTGCACCGCGGCCGACGCAGGCGCCGGAGACGACGTCGCGGGCCGAGTCGTGGGGCGAGGCCACGCCGCGGCCTCTGCGCGCACGCGTTCGCATCGACGTGGCGGTGCGCCTCAAGGCTCTGGTGTTCGAGCTGGACGCCGGCGCAGTGGCCGTGGCCGGCCGCCTCGGCGCGCGCAGCGCGTACGCGCGGTCGTACGAGGCCTACTGGTCGCGCCGCCCCCTGGCGCCCGTGCGCGGGCACGCCGCCGAGTGGTGGCGGCACGCGGGCGAGACGCTCGCGCGCGAAGTCTCGTCCGTGCGCCGCGTGAACGCGCCGCTCGGCGCGGCCGGCGCCGAGCGGCGGCGCGCGCTGCGGCGCGAGTACGAGGCGCTGTACGCGCGCCTCAAGGAGAACGAGCCGCTCTTCCGGCCGCTCTCGCCGGTGGCCTCTCAGGTTGCGGCCGACTCGGGACCCGCCCGGGGGACGTCCGCGATGCTCGACGAGCACCTCGACGCGGCCAGGGCGCCGTTCGACCCGTACGGCTCGGGGGCGAGCCAGGAGGCGTTGGGGGCGGCCCCGGGCACCGGCCCCGGGTCGCGGCGTTCCCCCGCGCGGAGCAGGGGCGCCTCGCCCACGCGCCATCTGGACCCGGACGAGGTCTTCCGCGGCGGCGTGTCGGTCACGAGCGCGCACCGCAGACAGGGCGCCACCCGGGACTCTGGCGGCCAGCGCGTGCACGTCGCAAGCGCCTCTGGGCGCGCGCGCGGCGGCCGCGAGTTTGACTACGACGGGAGCGACCTCGTCGGCCGCCCAGGCTCTGGCGCGGGCGCTGGAGCCGGAGCCGACGCCGGCGGGGGCCGCGAGAGGCAGGCGGGTGGGGTTCGAGGCGGGGAGGCCGATGCGTCCGTTGCGACGGCCCGAGGCAGGGAGGCCAACGCGGCCGCTCCCGGCGCTCCGACCCTCCCCTCGTCGCAGCCCTCGCTGCCTCCGCGCTCCGCGCCCCCGGGCGAGCTCAACGCGGACGCGCCGCAGACGCTCTCGCGCTCGTCGCTGTCCGATCGCGACGGTGCGCCGCGCTCCGACGCCCCGCCGAGGCAGCACTCGTTCCGCCCCGAGGCCCGCCTTCCTTGCCCAAGCAGCGGTCCCGACTCGCTCCCGAGCTCTCCCGAGGCAGACGACGGTGTCCTGCGGCGCAGCAGCGTCGTACGGTCGTCCCTCTCGGACGAGGTGGACTACGAGCGATTCGGAGGCTTCGAAAGCTACGTCGAGGGCCGCGAGGGCCGCGATGCCGATCGGCCTGTCGGGCGCGCCTCGGCCGAGTCTGCCCCCGCGACCGAAGAGGAACGCAGGCGGTTTCGCGAGCTCGTCGCCGACGACGCGTCCGAGTTCCGTCGTCCGCTGGACGACATCGACCAGCGCACCGCCTCGACGTCGCCTTCCTCCTCCTCCTCGTCCTCCTCCTCGTCCTCCTCGTCCTCCTCCTCGGGACCGTGGTGGTCCTTTTCGCGCCGCTCGTCGCTCTACCCGTTGCCGGCGCCCCCGGCGCCCGCGTCCGTTTCGCACGCGGCGGCCGCAGCGGCGCTGGAGCGCCTGGAAGAGTCGCTCACGACCGAGGAGATTGCGCACTGGCGCTTCCGCGTGGCCGCGCGTCACTGTCGGCCGCTGTGGGAGTCGTATGCGCTGAGGTGCTTTGTGGCCGACAAGCTTGACGCCGTGGTCACCTTCCGCGGCAAGGTCACGGGCAACGAGGCGCACTTCCTTTGCCACGAGGACGACGTCGGCGTCTCTGAGCTGCGCCGCGCGCCGATCCTCAGCCTCTCGGCGTCGATGCACTGCCCGAGAGTCGGCTTTGCGTTCGACCTGCGCAAGCCTGACGGGGGAGGCTCCTTCTGGGGCGACGGAGGCAACGTGGGCGGCGCCGCGCCAGCCCGCGGCGCCGGCGTGGTTTCCGAAGCCGGCACTCCACCCGCCGGTGCCACTACCGCTGCCCCCGCGGGCGCCGGCGTCGCGGTGCCGACAGACCAGGGCCCCTGGATCGGGCCCGACCTCAACGCGTCGCTCCCCGCGGGGGCGGTGCCTCCCCTGTCGGCGCCCGCCTCGAGCGGCGCCCCACTTCACGCCTCGCACGGGCCGCCGCGGCGGCAGCTCTGGGCGCTGCCGCCGCACCTGACGACGGTCGTGATCGCGATGCTCGAGGTCTCGGCCGAGATGGTCGACGACGGGCGCGCGGCGCTGGACGTGGCCTCGCTCGAGTGCGGCCCCGCCGAGCGCCCGGCCGCGCCGCTCGCCTCGCGGCTGCTCTCGGCGCCCTCGCGCGCGTGCCGACGCGTGTGCACCGCGGCGGACTTTTTCGGGCGGCCCGTGGGCGCGGCCGCGCTGCCAAATTCGGAGCGCCTCTTCCTCCACGCATCGTGGTACCCGCGCTTTGGCCAAGGGGGGATGACCGTGCGCGAGGCAGACCGCCAGCTGCGCGCCAAGGAGCGGATGCGGCTCGCCTGGCAGAAGGAGGACGAGGAGATGCGGGCTTGGCGACGCGCCAGGACCGCGCGCGCCGCCGCCAGGCTCGCGCGCGCGCGCGCCGCGCAGGACGGCGCGGACGCCGCCGCGTCGCCTTTGGGGTCGCCGCCGTCGCGCCCCGCCTCGGCGCCGGCGTCCTCTGCACCCTCGACCTCGGTCCCGTCGGGAGCGTCGCTCCGCGCGACCGGCCGTCGGCCGCGCTTCGCGTCTTCGCTCACGCGGCGCCTGCGGTTCCGCCCCGCGGACGCCGCGGACGCCGTCGAGTCGGCGGTGCCGTCGCGCGCGTCGGTGGCGTCGAGGCAGGCGTCGGTCTCGCAGCCTGGCGGGGCGGCCGTCGAGCCGCCGCCCTTGGGCCTCGGGCTGGGCGGCGAGTCCTTTCGGATTTTCCCGCCGGTCGGGTTGCTGGCGCACGCGCTCGAGTGCGCGATCACCAGCCCCCTGACGGCCGCAGCGTCCAACCTGCTCTGCAGACTCGAGGGCGCCAACGGCGAGTGCGAGGTCGAGTTTCCCCCCATTCGCTTCGGTACCGGTGGCGGGCGGCGGCGGGACGGAGCCGGCGACGGCGCGGCGTCCGGCCCACAGCGGTACTCTCTGGACCCGCGCTCGCTCGCCGCGCGGCTGTTCGGCCGGCGGCGCGGCTCGGCGTCGCCCGACGCCGAGGGCGAGGACGAGGAGGACGTCGAGGAGCGGCGTGCCATGCGGTGGCGCTTCGGCGCGCAGCATAGCTCCTCGAGCGAGCCGTCGCAGCGGTACCTATCAAGGTCGCACCAGAACGTCCATGCAGCGCTGCATACGACGCACATGGCGTCGGCGTCGTCGTGCTGCTTCGTCGACCTCCACGACTGGGACATGGACGGGTGGGTCCCCGGCGGCCTGGACCTCTCGCTCGGGTTTTCAGGCATCGGTTTCATCCACGACGAGGGCACCATTGCGGCCCTGCTCTCTCTCGGCGACGCTTGCGAGGACTGCGTCCGGGCGCCCTGGCTCTGGAGCGACCGCATCGCGCGCAGCGAGGAGGCGCTCAAGAGCCTCGCCGCCGCGAGCGCCGGCCCGGGCGCAGCCGCGGCGGCGGCCGCGTCCGCCGCCGGCGAGGCTGCCGCGCCCTCCGCGGCCGGCGCCGCCGCGTACCCCGAGCTCGCTCGACTGCGGCAGGGCGACCAGCGCGCGGCCTTTCCGCGGGCGCCGGGACCGCAGGCCTGGTGCCGCCTGCCGCTGCGGCGCGCGAGCCTGCCGATGAGCCCCGAGTCGCTCGAGGCCATGGCCATGGGCGCGTGCGCGGCGAGCGGGACGCCGGTGCTGACCGTGCACGGGTTCAAGGCCACGCGCATGCGCGTGCGCTGCCCGGGCATCTCGATCCAGCTGCCGTACGCGCACTACCTGTACCTGCACCACCTCGACCCCTCGGGCCGCCGCGGCGGCTCGGAGCTGTTCGCACGCTCGCACGACCAGGCCATCGCCTGGAGCGAGGCGCAGTCGGCCGCCGGCGGGGGCATGCGCGTCATGGTGGGCGGCGGCGCCGCGGCGCTCGCGAACGACGGCGCCGCCTGGGAGCACGCGCTCGGCTCGCGCGGCCGCGCCGGCTCGGGGGCGGCCATCACGGGCCCCTCGGCCGCCGCGTCCGCCGCGGCCGCCGCCGCGGAGGCCTCCTCGGCCGCCGCCGGGGGCGGCGGCGGCGGGCTCCACTCGCGGGGCCCTTCCGGGAGCCGGCGTCGGGCGCCGCGGCCGCCGCTCATCTTCCGAATGACCGTGGCGCTGCAGGACGTGCACATCCTCTCGCGCATGGGACGCGCGTCGCAGTACATGCACAGCGGCTCCTGGGTTTTGCTCGACGCGCGCGCGCGCGCCGACGTCTTCTCGCAGCTGAGCCGCGAGTCGCGCCGCGTGATCGCCGCCCGCCTGGCGCCCTCGCGCTCGGCTTACGACGCCGCGCGCCGCAGCTTCCGCCAGGCCTCCAAGGGCCTCGGCCACGTGGCCACCGCGTTGCGCGAGGCCGAGCTCGAGGCCATGGCGCGCGTCTGGGCCTTTCCAGACGACGTGCCCGTCGTCGACGCCTCGCGCTCCGCGACGCGCGGCGGCGGCGGCGCCGCAGGGGCCGCCTCCGGCCCTGGGGCCGCGGCCGCGCCCGGCGCGGCGCGCTCGCGCGGCGGCGGCTTCGGGTCCAACGCCTACGGCTCGTCCGGCGCCGCCTACTCTGGTGCCTCGTTCGGGACGGCCGAGCGCGGCCGGTCGCGCGAGCGCGCCGCGCGCCGCCCGCTGGGCCGCTCGGGCCTCGGGGACGGCGGCGGCCTCGGCGCCGCGTCGCGCCGGACGCCGGCGGATGCGCCGTCCGGCGCGGCCATGCCTCCCAGCGGGCGCAACTCGCCGACGAACGCACCCGAGGAGGCCTCGTCGGGCTCGGAGCCGGACCGCGACGGTCCCGAGGGGCGCGTCTCGGGCCACTCGACGACGCGCGGAGGCCGCGGCAGGTCGCCGTCCCCCGACGAGACGGCGCGCGCGGTCGTCGGCGCGGCGCTGCGGCAGCTGGCTTCGTCGCGCGGCCGCGACTCGCGGCTCTACCCCATGCCCCTGGTGCCCTTTTTCAAGGTCGGCGAGACGCGCGGCGTGGCGTGCCAGTGGCTGTTGGGCACGCCCGACGAGTCGACTGGCCAGCGCGAGACGATCGCCGGCTCGTCGGTCGGCGCGCACGCCTGGATCTCGCCGCTGCACTTTTGGCATCTCGTGTCGGCGCGCCAGGCGCTGCTGCAACTTATCACGCACGTGCGCGCCTCGCGCGTCTCGCGCTGGCACGACGACGACGCGGTGCGGGGCTCGCGGGAGGCAGATGCCGCCGGGCGCCACGGGGACCCGGCCTCGAGCGTCGCCGCGCGCGCGTACGCCTCGGCGCGCAGCAACGGCGCCTCGCCCGCCGACGCCGCGCGGATGGCCTCGGCGGCCGCCGAGGCGGCCGCGGCGCAGCGCTCGGCGTTCGGGCTGCACGAGGGCTCCGAGTCCGCGCGCGGGGGCGGCCTGTGCGCCCCGTGCGCGGGAGGCGGCCGTGGCGGCGAGGGCCCCGGGGGCTCGGCGCCTCTGGCGTCGTCGGCCGCCGCGGGCCCGCCACCCGGCGTCTCGTCCTTTTCCGGGCGCGTCATGCAGGCCTCGGTGGGCGTCGGCTCGCTCTCGGTGCTGTGGCTCATCGGCACCTGGACGCCGCGCTCGACGCCAAAGCCCGGCCTGCGGCGGTCGTGGGGCATCGCGGTGCGGCGCGGCGACCCCGCGTTCGTCTGGGCGCAATGGATCGCGCCAATCTACAGCCTTGCAGCCGTGGACGCGGCCGCCGAGGTGCGCACGGACGCCTCCGGCCGCCGGGCGGCGCTCGGTGCGGCCGGGGGCGTGGCCGCGCGCGACCTGCAGCTCTCGGCGACGGCGCAGCACGCGTACGTGTTGCGCCCGCTGACCTCGCGCACCAAGGTGCTGCTGGCCGCGCATCAGCACGCGCGCCGGTGCTTCCTCGGGGTCGGCCTGCCGCCCTCGTTCGCTGCGACTGCCTGGCGCAGGGCTGGCATGGCGGCCGCGCTGCACGCGCGCGCGGGGTCGTGGGTGCCGTTCGACGGCCGGCGGCCGCTGTTGCGCGTCATCGGCACCGGTGGCGGTACCGTCGCACCCGGCGGGCCGCAGCTGAGCTTTGGCGTCTCGCGCGGCGCCGAGCCCACGCGCGCGGACGACTTGCCACCCCGCACGGTCGCGCGCGTGCGCGTCGGCCAGCAGTTCCTGTACGTGCGGCTCAAGGCCAACGCGAGTGTGGCCACGTTCGCGAGCCAGATCGCCGCTCTCGCCAAGGCCGACCCGCACGGGGGCAAGAGGAAGGGGGTCACCGAGGACGTCTACGGCCCGGACGCCGTCGAGGACGAGGCGCTCGAGGAAGTCGCGGGCAGGGCGCACCAGGGCGCTCCCGGCGCCAAGGCCGCGTCGTCGCGCAAGGGCCCCGGCGCGCCGACGCTGTTGCCCGCGCGCGGCGCGCTGCACGTCGAGGTGACGGTCGTGGGCGTGGGCATGCTGCTGCGCGCGGCGTCCAAGGACCTGCTGCTGGTGCGGCTGCAGGACGCCGCGCTCGACCTGCGGCGGCCGGCGCGCCCCGCCGGCCCGTTGCGCTCGCCGCGCGCGGTCGACTCGACCGTGGCAGTTCGCATCGAGGACGTCTCGGCGCACGACCTGCGCGCGGCTCCGGAGCACGCGCACGTGCTCATCGCCAACGGGGGCGCCGAGCGGTGCACGTTCGAGGTGGCCGCCACCACCTTTGCCGACCCGTCTCGGGCCCCGAGCAGCGTGCTCGTGCAGGTCGCCAACCCGCGCGTGCTGCTGCTCTTCCGCTTCGTCACCGACGTCATCGCCGCGGGCGGACTGGTCGCCGCCGCCGCGCGCAGCGGCGCCTCCAAGGGCAAGGACGGCGCGAGCAAGGACGCCCGCAGGCGCGAGCGCTCGCGCGCCGCCGAGAGCGCTCGCACCGCCGAGCTGCCGCCGGACCCGACCGACGAGGCGTCGCTGCCGCCCGCGGACGCCGGGCACCTGCTGGACGCGGACGCGCCGGCGCCGCCGATCTCGGCGGGCGCCGCCTCGGGCGCGGACCGCGGCTGCTCGAGGGGCGGCCCCGCGGCGGCCGCCCCCGCGCCGGCCACGCAGGTGGTTGTGCAGCTGACCAACGTCGGGCTCGTGCTGCCGACCGCGCAGGGGTCGCGGACGGTCATCGGCGCCCACATCGAGCACGCGCTGCTGGCCGTCCCGGGCGACGTCATGCCGCCCGACGTGCTGGGCGCCTGCGAGCTGCCCAGCGCCGAGGCGGCTGTCGAGGCCTCAGCCCGCGCTGCTCACACGCACAAGTTTGTCGACTTCGGCGCCGCCGACGAGCCGGACGATGGCCTCGACGACGAGGCCGAGGAGCGCGCGCGCGTCGAGCGCGAGCGGCGCGAGGCCCGGCGCGACGTCGGCGGCGTCGTGGGCTCTGGCGCGGGGGGCGGGGCCAGCAGGGCAGGCGCCGCCGGCCACCGGGGCGCGGGCGCCGGCGCGTTCGAGCGCGACGGCGCCGGGCACGGCGGGGCCGTCGCGGGCCAGCGCGGTGGCCGCTCAGGCGGCCCGTCGTTCGCGGCGCGGCTGGTGGCGGCGGCTGAGAGCGACGCGCCCGGCTCCATGGGCGCGGTGGGCACGGGCTTCGGGGCCGCGGCCGCGGCGGCCGTGCCAACCCCGGGCGTCTCCGGGGCCGCGCCGTCGATGGAGGCCTTTCCGCGCCCGCCGGCGGGTGCGCAGGCGAGGGCCGGCGTGATCAACCCGGCTGACGAGATCCGTACGCACCACAAAGAGTCCGAGGTGGGCGTGCTGGCCGTCGACGCGGACGGCGTCCCGGCGTCAGGCGGCGACCCCGCCGCCGAGGTGCTGGACAGCCTGCTGGGCCCCGTGCTGGGCCGTCGCCGCCGCGCGGCGGCCGGGGCCGCCGGCAGCCGCCGGTCCGCGCTGCGCCGCGCGTTCGGCGCCGCGCACGAGCGGGCGGGCGCGGGCGCGGGGGCCGAGGGCCCGCCGGGTGGCTCGGACGGGGACGAGGATGACATGTCCGGCGCCGAGGCGGGCTCGGACGTGGCCGTCTCGTCGAGCCGCGGCTCGCCGGGCCCACCGGGGAGCGCCACTGGCGGGTCTGGCGACCAGAGCACGTCGGGCGAGACGGCCGCCGAGTCGCTGGCCAACGAGGTGCCACTGTGCGCCTGCCTGGAGGCGGTGCACATCGTGCGCGGCGCACTGGTTCTGGTCAACGCGCCGGGCGGCGCGGGCGTCAGCTCGCGCGACGGCGCTGGCCTTCCCGACACCATGGCGCGCTACGCGTCGCTGTACGAGCTGTGGGACCTGGTCTCGGGCGCGCCGCTGCTGGCACCGGCCAACCTCTCCGCAACGTCGTTCGCGCGTGCCTCGGACGGCGACGGCCAGGTGCACCTGGCCTCGACGCCGCTGGCGCTGACGCTGAACGCGCCCAACGTGGCCGCGATCGTCGACTTTTCCAACGGCAACCTGATGGACTTTGAGTCCGACGGCGGCGCGGCATCGCAGCGGCGGGGTGCGCAGGCCTCGCTGGCCGACCTGCGCGTGGCCGAGCTCGAGGAGCGCCGCAAGCAGCGCGCCGCGGGCTTCAACTCGCGGCTCGTGTTCGGCGCGCGCGCGGGCGACCGCGCGACCACGCGCTTCACGGCCTCGGTGCCGCTGCTCTCGGCCGTGCTCGAGGCGCACCCGCGCGAGTGGGCTGAGGTCGAGCCCGAGTACCGCATGCCCAGCGCGCTCGAGCTGGCCGACCTGCACCCGTTCTTCAAGCTCTCGTTCGGCGACGTGCTGCTCGACCTCGTCATGACGCGCCGCGGGAACACGTTCGTGCGCGTCGTCGCGCACGCCGCCTCGGCGCTCGACCTGCGCCTCGCTTACCGCCTCGAGGCCATTGCCGAGGCCGCTGCCGAGGGCGACGTCCGCGACGCTCCCACCGTCTGGGCGGCGCTCGAGGAGGTCGACCGGGAGGCGCTCGCGCCGGAAACGCTCGAGGGCGGTTGGGTGGGCGCGCAGGCGCACGCAGGGCGCGGCCCGTTCGGCCCGGATCCGTACGCCGCCGCAGGCCCCTACGACCAGGGGCCCCGCCCGTCGGGCCCCCCAGGCGGCCTCGACCCGTACGGCCCGCCGCCGCCGCCCCCGCTCGGCGGCGAGCACGGTCCGGCGTCCGCGGCCGGGCCCTACGGTGACGCCGGCTGGTTCCCACCCGTGGAGCGCGCGGGCAGCGACGAGGGCGCGCGGGCCGCCAACGGCGTCTCGGGCCGGTCGGAGCCGCGGTCGCGGTCGGCGTCGCCGGACGCGGGCTCGTCCGACGGCCGACGCGCGACGCGCGACACGCCCGGTCCGTCGGGCACCGCACCCGCGCGCTGGATGGCGGCGCCACCACCCTCGGGGCCGTCGTACCAGACGTCAGCGTTCGACTCGTTCTCGAACGCGACAGGCGCCGGGCTGCAGGTCTCGACGCGTGGGCCGCTCGTCGCGCCGCCGCCGGGGCTGTCGACCGCGCCGCCGCGCGCGGCCACGTCGATCGCGCGTGCGTCGTCGGGAGCCAACTCTGCCAACGGGACGCACGTCGCCTCGGAAGAGTCGTCCTACTCGTCTCGCGTCAGCTCCGAGCCCTCGTGGGAGGGCCCGGATGCCGCCCGGCGCAGGCTGGCGGACGTCACGGACGCCTGGGAGAGCCGGCGCGCGGCAGCCGCGCTGCCCGGGTGGGGGCCCCACGTCCGGGCGCCGACCGTCGAGCTCCTCTCGGAACTCCGGGGCGCGACCGGGGGCGGCAGGCCGGGTGAGGACGGCGCGGCCGGGCCCGGTGTCGCCTCCCAGCCGCCGCAGCGTGGGGGTGCCTCGCTGACGCGGCCGCCCTTCCCGTCGCAGCCCGCGCTGGGCGGCGCGCAGTTTGGACGTCCCACCGCGCAGTCGTTTATCCATCCCGGCATGCGCCGCAACACGACCTTTGGCGGCGTCCCGTCCTCGGCCAGCTTTGCGATCGGGTCTGGTGGCGGTGGCGGCCCCGGCCCAGGCCCGCGGGGCGCCGGGCGACGCATCCGCGGCCTGGCGCGCGCCGGGCTCGGTGCGGCGCGCGAGGCCCTCCGTGGCTCGTCGGGAGTGCTGCACGACGCCGTGCACACGGGCGTGGTCGGCGCGTTCCGCAGCATCCCGGGCGTGCCGTCCGGCAGCTCGCACGGAGGGTTTCCCCCGGCCAACCTCTCTGGGGGCCTCTCGCAGACGAGTCGCCGGTCGAGGCGCAGCTTTCGCGACCTGGACGAGGCGACGCGTGGACCCGAGCACCGCCACGCCACCTCCCGGCACGCCGGCGAGGTGGCCGATGTGGAGGCCGGCGGGCTCTCGCCGTACGAGGCCGCAGAGCTGCACGGCGCGCAGCCGCTCTCGCGCACGAGCGTCTCGCCCGAGCGCCTCAACCGCTTCGCGGCCTTCCACCCGTCGATGATCTCGGTGGACGTGCCCAACCCGCTGGGCTCGCTCGACCCCGAGTTCGCCGAGGCCGCGCGCCGCCGCATCGCCGGGGGCGCCGCGGGCGTCGGCAGCGGCATGGGCATCGGGTCGCTGCACAGCCCCAACGCCTCGTTCTCGCACGTCGTCCGGCGCGCCTCGATCGCCGCCGCCGAGGTGGTCCGCGGCACGCGCGACTTTGCGGGCGACCAGAGTCCGTGGGTTGCGCGCGGTGCGCCCCGGCCCGACGCGCAGGCGTCCGGATCGATCGCCGAGGCCTACGGCTCGTCGCCGCCGGCGGACACGGGCGCCGGCCCGCTGGGCAACAGCCTCGCGCATCGCATGGGCGCGTTCGGCGAGATCGTCGAGGGCACGCACATCGGCGCGCCCGACGTCGCGTCCGGCTCCGGCTCGGGCTTCGAGGCCTGGCGGTCCGCCGCCGGCTCGGGCTCTGGGCGCCCGCAGCCGTCCTCGGGCCCGCGCCTCCCGGATGCCGACTCGTCGGGCGCCGTCTCGAGCCACGCGGGCTCGCCGACCGCCGCGCAGGCGCGCGTCGTTTCCGGCGCGTATCCGTTCGGCACCTCGCGCGCAAACCCGGGCGGATTTGCCGCCTCCGAGGCGCTCCTGCGGCCGTCCATGGTCGCGCAATCGACCGCCAACGCGCTCGAGGGGCTGCGGCACGCCAACTGCGACTTCCGCGGCTCGGCAGCTGAGCTCGCGCGCATGTCCAACGGCGTGCCCAACCTCGGCTTGCTCGACGAGGGCGCTCCTCTCGAGACCGGGCAATGGCTGCTCACCCCCAGCGAGGAGCCCAACGGCCTCGCGGGCTCGGGCGACGCCGAGCCGCGCGCAGGCAGCGTCGAGGCCGCTGGCGGGGCCCCAGGCGCCGCGCCGCTCGAGGACGACCGCGCCTCGCTGTTCGTTCTCGGGGCCAACGCCGGCGCCGGCGACGGCGTCGAGGCCTCGCCCGCGTCGCCGCTGGACGGCTACGACCCGGCGTCGTTCCGCGACGGGGCGCGGAGCGAGGACCGGGCGCGAGGCTCCGGCAACGCTGGGCCGGCCGCGTCGACGCAGGCGGGCGCCTCGGTGGACGCGCTGCACGCCGCGGGCGCGGTCGCGGCCGGGGTCATCCCCACCGACTCGCGGCTGCCGACAAAGATGGCGTCGCAGCCGTCGCTTCGCGGCCAGCCGTCGGCCCGCCGCCCGCCGTCCTCGGCGTGGGGCGACCCTGTCCGCGGCAGCTCGGACTCGTCCAGCTCCGCCGCGCGGGTGCTCGGCCCCCCCGGCGCCGGGGGCGTCCGGGGCCGCGACGCTTGGGACCGGGGCGGATCGACCTCCGGTTTGGTGCAGGGGCGAGGCGCGCCGCCGACCAACGGCGACGGGTACGCCTCGCTGCGGCTCCCCCCCGACACCGCGCAGGGTGGCCCCCCGGGCCCTCCGGGCAGCCCGCCGCCTCCCCCTCCGAACGAGTCTTGGGGCTCGGTGCCGCCGCAATTTTCGCCTTATGGCTCCAGCTTGGAGTCGTACTCGGAGTCGTACGGCTCGGCCTCGGCGCGCGGAGACCTGGTGCTGGACGCGCTGGCCACGCGCATCCTGGCGCAGGCCTCGGCGCGCGCCGAGCGGGGCGCCTGGCGAGCCGCGCCGCCGTTCGCGCCCGCGGCCGCGTCGGGCGACCCCGGACCGCGCCTTCCGTCGGCGCTGGGGCCGGTGCCGGCCACTCTGCCTGTCGTCTCGTGGGCTGAGGTGCCCGAGCTCGCCGCGCGCGGGCTGTCGCCCAACGGCGCGGCCGTGCTGTGCCTGCTGGGTGCGCCCTCGTTGCGCCCCGCCGAGGTGACCGGTATGGAAAAGCTGCTGCGCGGCGCAGACGGCGCGGACGCCGAGGTACGCGTCGAGTTTGGGCTCTCGAAGCTCAGCGACGGGACCATGGCGACCGAGACGTCCATCTCGGACGCGGCCATCAACTGGCCGTTCCTGGACGACTTTTCGCTCATCTTCTCGATCGCCAACGTGTTCGCGCCCGGCGAGCCGTCGTCCGCCGCCGCGGCCGCCTTTTCGGCCGCGGCGGCGGCCGCGGAAAAGGCCGCGTTCGGCTCTCCCGGCGCGGCCGGCGCATTCTCGGACGCGTTCGGCGAGGCCGTCGGCAAGGCGCAGGGCGCCGAGCCCCCCGGCCCGCGCGAGCCGGGATCGTGGGGCTACCACAACGCGCTGCTGGTCAACGTGGCCGCTTTCGTGCCGGTCATGGACGTGGGCCCGGCGAGGACGGTTGCCGCGGGACTCTGGCCCGGCGGCGGCCTCGGCGCCGTGCCGGCCTTTGCCTCGGCCCGCTCGGGCGGCCATCGGGGCCACAGTGGCACCGCGTCCGAGGGGTCGCCCTCCGACGCGGGCTCGGACGCGGAGGCCAGCGCCGCTTCGGAGCCCGCGGCCCCGCGCGCGCTTCCGGTCGCGCCGGCCATCTCGCGCTTTCACGAGCGCGCCGACCTCATGATCGCCACGGCGCTGACGGCCGCCGCCGTCGAGGCCGACCACGAGCGCTCGATGGGGCACGAAGGGCCCGTCTGCCGGTGGCAGTCGAGGCCCGGCACGCCCACGGGCGACCGCGGCGCGGACGTCTCCGGTGCGATGGCTGGCCTCGGCGGCGAGGTCGGCGTCGCGAGTCCGGAGGAGTGGCAGGCGCCGTCGGCGCGCGCGGGGGTGCCCTCCGGACCGCCGCCCCGGCCCTCCGCGGCCCCTCCGCCTCCGCCTCCGTCGGCGCCCGGCTTGGGGTCCCGCACCCCCGGAGACCGGCCTTCGCCGCCGTCCTTTGCGCTGTCGCGGGCCGTGCCGGCGGGCGCGCCGACATTCCTGTCCGCAGGGCCGGGCCGGGGCCCCGCACCCTTGGCGCACGGCGGCGAGGAGCCGCGCGGCCACCCAGGCTCTGCGAGGGGCGGCCACAGCCACCCGGGATCGATCGGGGGTGTGGATCCGGGTGCCCCCGCATGGGCACTCTCGGGTCTTTCGCCGGTGAACGCCTCGGCGGGGACCTCGGCCGACCCGACGCCTCGCGGCTTTGGATCGGAGCAGACGCTCTCACCTGGCAACGGCCCGGCGGTCTTCTCGCCACGGCTGGGCTCGCCCGACGCATCCGCGGTCCCTGGCGCCGACCGCACGGCCCGCGTCTCAGCGGCCACGGCCACGTCCTCGAGCGACGCGAGGCCGTCGTTGCCGAACCGCACGCCCTCGGCCTTGCTGTCGTCGGTCATCCCGTCTGCGGGCGCCGGCGTGGCGCTGGGAGACGGCCGCGGGCGCCCGCTCACGCCCGCGTCGACGTTTGATTTTTGGGCCGAGCCGGGCGGGCGCCAGGACTTTTGGGCGGTGCAGGGCGGGCGACTCGAGCAGATCGGTCCGGCCTGGGGCGGCGCGTCGCGGGCCGACCCGTTCGCAGGCCTGGCTGGCGGCCGCATCCACGGCAACGCCGTCATCGGTGCGCGCAATAGCTCGCCCCACCTCGCCGGCGACGAGGCGTCCCAGTACGACGACATCGCGTACGCCGGCGGGTCCGGTGGGGACGCGATGGCGCGCGGCTCCGAGGAGCGCGATTCGATCCCGCCAGGCTACTCGGGCCGCTGGACGGGCGGAGGCCCGCCGGCGCCCGCGCCGTTCCGCCCCCCTCCCGCGGACACGCTCGACGTCCACAGCCGCCCGCCGCGGCCGCCGCCCGGCCCTCCCCGCTCGCCGCCCTCGCCGCCGGTGGAAGGACCTCGCAGCCGGTGGGGTGACGAGAGCTCGGCGACCGCCGAGGCGGGGGCCCGTCTCGCCTTCGGCGGCGGCGCACGCGCGCCTCCATCGTCCCTCTCGCTGCTGGGCCCGCGCTGGGCGCTCGAGGAGGGCGGCTTTCTGGTCGCGGGCGGGGCAGCCCGCGCGCTGTACGCCTCCGGCGGCGTCGGCGGCGCGGCGCTGACGCTGGACGTGCGGCAGGTCTCCGGACACGTCCGGGAGTCCGCCGCGCACGTCCGATGCTTCCTGATGCCCGCCAGCGGCACCGTCGAGCTCGCGTGGATCGACCCGGTCGGCGGCAACGAGGCGTCCTCCGGGCCCGATCAGGCCTCCTCGTCCGTCCACGCCTGCGCCAACGCCGCGCAGGGGCCCTCCTCCGGTTTCGTGCCTTCGTCGGCCGGCGGCGCGTCGCCTCTTGGCGCGGACGACGCCGCGCGGGAGCTCGAGCTCGCGGGCGTGCCGCCATCGCTGGCGCCCGTGAGAACCGGCACGGGCGGCGGCGGCGGGCCTGCCGCGGCGCCCTCTCCCCGGGCGGGCTACGTGGCGATGGCTCCGGGCGACCCGGACGGGCTCGTGCTGCGCGTGGCGACGCCTCGCACGCGCGCGCTGCTGCTGGGCTACCGCGCGGCCGCGTCCGGCGCGCGGCACGCCTCGCTGGCGGATGCCTCGAGCGCAACACGCACGGTGACGGTCAAGGCGGACATCAGCGAGGTGACCGTGCGCATGGCGTTCAGCCACGTGCGCCTCTGGCGCGCGCTGCGGGACAACATCGACGCGCTCGTGCTGGCGCGCAAGGACGAGGACGGCCTCGCGAGGGCCGTCGACGCAGGCGCGGGCCGCGTGGCCGCGGCCTGCGCGCCCGAGGCGGGGGTCCCGCTCGCCCCCGAGGCCGTAGGCTCGCTGCAGGGCGTCGAGCCGCTCGAGCAGTCATCTGGCGCCGCACACGTGCCAGGTGCCGCGCCGGGCGCGAGCGGCTCGTACCTCGCCCCGACGCCCTCGGCATTCGCGTCCAGCGCCCCAGAGTGCCTGCAGCTGCAGTCGCCCGCCTCACCCTCGTCGGCGCTGCGGGCGGCGGGCATGGTCACGGCGGCGGCCGACCCGCGCAACTTCCGGCCCTACTCGCTGCACTGCTCGGTGCGCGTTCGCTCGGCGACGGCGGTGCTGTGCATCGACCGCCCTGAGACGTTCGGCGCGCCGGACGTGCTGCAGGGCACGGTCTGCGACGCGGATGTGCACTACGACGAGTCGGCCGCGCTCGCGTACCGTGCCCCGGACCGCGCGGTGCGGCTCTCGATGGCGCTGCACTCGAGCTTCCTCAACTCGTCCACGTCGCGATGGGAGCCGCTCTGCGACCGCTGGCCTCTCGAGGCCGAGTACGTGGACGTCTCGTCCGCACTCTACCTCTCGGACCGGCGCACGGACGCATGGCTCACCTCGCCGCAGCACCTCGAGGTCACGTTCAACCCGGCGAGCCTGATGACGATCGGGGACCTCATCGCCTTCAAGCGCGCGCTAATGTGGGACCCGTACGACTCGGACGCCTCAGACCGCGAGGAGGAGAACGAGGCCGAGGACGAGGAGATCGAGGAGACGGTCGGCGCCGCCAACGCGCGCCCCCCGGGCATCGACGCCAATGCCATCACCACCGGCGCGCTGATCGCCGCAGGCGTCCCGCCCAGCCGCGCGGAGGCGGACGCGTCCACGGCCGCCAGCGCCAACGCCGGCGCGCTCGCGGGCGCCTCGGGCGGGCCCGCGGCCGCGGCCGCGGCCGCGGCGGCGGCCGCCGTGCTGGCCGAGAGCACCGCCGAGGACGGCTCCGCGCTCGCGCTCGCGCGCACCGGGCTGCGCTCCGCTGGCGCGACGCGGCTCGACGACGCGTCTGTCTTGACGGGCGCGGGCCTCGCGTCCGCGGCGGCGGCAGCCGCGGCCGCAGCCGAGGCGGCGGCCGTCGAGGCGGCCGACGACCACGCCGAGCGCATCCGCGCGTGGAAGCGCCACGGGGCGTCGGTGGCGGCCATCACCGCTCGCGCGCCGCAGCGGTACCTCATCCAGAACCAGAGCGGGCTGCGCGTCTACTACTGGGCCGACCACCCGAACCCGGACGCGGTGCGCTCCGCCTCGCGTGTGCGCACGGGCAACCGCCCCGGCGGCCACCGGGCCGGGGGCGCCGACTGGAGCGACCCGGGCTTGGTGCTGCCGCCACCGCCGATCAAGGCGACTGCCGTCTTCTCGCTCGACAACGGCGCCTCTGAGGGCCTGCGCGTCGAGCCCGGCGAGCGGACCTTTACGCTCGCGGCGACGGCCCGCGGTTCGGTGGCCGGAGGCGACAGGCGCGGCGCCGCCATCCACCTGCACTTTGAGGGAAACTGGATGCCCGTGCGCGACGTTGCCGTCGACGTCGTCGGCAAGTACCGCTACCGCATGCGCTCGCCCGCCGACGGCGTCGCGGTGCCGGTCGTCGTCGACGTCATCCTGGTCGGCAGGACCAAGGTCATCACGCTGCACTCTGGCGTCTGGGTCGAGAACCGCATCGACCGCCCCGTCACGCTGCGGCTGCACGTGCCCGTCAGTTCGCTCGCGCCGCCTGCGACGCGCAAGAGCTACGGGCACGGCGAGCGCGGCAGGCGCGGCGGCTGGGCGGGCCCGGACGGCCTCCGCAACGTCGCGATGGGCGGCGCCGCGGGACCGCCGTACTACAACCCCGGCGGCGACGACGAGCGCGCGCCGCTGCTGCCGTCGCGCAAGTCCGGCTACGACTCTGCCGGCGTGCGGGTGCCTCGCTTCGACGGTGTGCCGCCGCGCGCGCAGCCGCGGCCCGAGGGCGGCCAGGGGGACGGCCCCGGGGGCGGCCAGGGCTTTGGCCGCCAGGGGCGGCGCCGCCGCGCTCAGAGGGACCGCTCGATCGGGCCTTTGGAGCCCGGCGAAGGCTGCTACCTGCCGCTGATCGCCTGCCTGGGAGGGTTGCTCTTCGTCAAGCCCGAGGGCTACTCTGAGGCGTCGCGCGACGTGGTGCGTCTCTCGGGCGACCCCGGTGAGCTGTCCGCGCAGCAGGGCTACCTGTCCTGCGACCCGGACCCGGCCGTCTGGCTCGAGGAGGACGATGCCCCGGCGCTTCACGTCTCGCTGCGCGTGGCGCTTGCCTCGACGGGCGGCGAGTTTCAGGCGTTCCGGCACGTCGACTGCGTGGCGCCCGGCATCCTCGTGCGCGCGCGCTCGCCGCTCGAGGCGTCGCTGAGCCTGTGCCCGACCATCACGCTGCGCAACGCGCTTCCGTACGAGATGCGTGCGTTGGTGTGGCAGGTCGGCGGCGACCGGCGCGACGCCGAGCGCGACCGCCGCGACCGCGAGCGCAGGGAGGCCGAAGACCGCAGGCGCGCAGAGGCGCACCGCGAGAGCGAGCGGAGCCGGGCCGAGGTGCTCGGGCGCCTCGCGCGCGGCGGCTTCGACCCGCGCGGCGCCCGGGGCCGCGCCGCGGCGCTCGTGCGCGACGGCGGCCACATCTTCTTCGGGCGCGGCCGCGCGGCCGGCTCGGCGCACTCGGACGAGCAGCCCTCGGACGCGGGTGGCGACGGCGCGAACGCGGAGGGCGACGGCGCCGCCGCCGCCAACGGCGGCGCCTCCCCGAGCGATCGCGCGGCCGCACCGAATGCCATCGTCGGCGCCTCTGGAGAAGCGGCCGGCGCCTCCGGCGGCGATGCCGGCCGCTCCTCCGCCTCCGGCGCGCCAGCCGTCGCGGCTGACGGCATCGGCGGCGAGGTCACAGGGGGCTACGCGCCGTCCGAGCTCGCGGTCGCGCACTCTTCGCGCACCTCGCTGCTCGCGAGCGGATCTGCGGAGCGCCTCGCGCCGCAGGCGGACGCCCTGTCGCGCCCGCGACCGTCGCGCGGCTTCTTCGACCTCTCAGGCGAGCACGTGACCGAGGAGGTCCCCTGGCCGGCTCCAAAAGCGGACGGCCGGCGCGGCGCGTCCGAAAACGGCGCCCGCGGCCGGGACTCGTTCGATGACGAGGATGATGGCGGCGAGGGCGACGACCAGCTGCACGACCTGCCGTCGCGGCTCGCGCTGGCCTCGCGCATGCGCAGAGGGCCTTCGGGCCCGTTCGGCTCCTCGTCTGGGCTGCCGTCCTCGTCGTTCCGCGCGCGGCACGGCTCCGCGGCTCCGCCCGGTCAGCTGGCGTCCGTCTCCGCGCAGTCCTCGTCGTTCCTCGCGCCCGCCCCCAGCGTGCGCGTGAGCGTGCTGGAAGAGGCCGAGGCCGCCAAGTCTGGGTTTGGCAGCGGCTCTGGGAGCGGGCCGGGCGGCTGGGACGCGCTCGTCGACCTCTTCACGCCGCGCAAGACGCTCTCGACGGAGCGCTCTGGCGGCAGCGCGGGGCACATCATCTGGGGGCTCGGTAGCCACCGCCGCGAGAGCTCTCGGGAAGAGGACGCCGGCGCGCCGGAGGGAGCCGGCGCGGGCTCCAAGGGTGGTTCGGGCGCCTCGCAGGGTGGCAACCTCGCCTCGCGCCTCGGCCTCTCGCGCCTCAGCGCCACCGCCTTTGGCTCGCACCATCGTTCGAACAGCAGGCAGGGCCGTTCGGCGTCCGCCGAGACGTCGACGGTCGAGACGCGCGCCGCAGCTTTGGCCCGCCCCGGGTCCAGCGCCGAGGGCTCGCCCGCGCGGCCACCCTCGGCGCTGCACGACCGCTTCACTTCCCTGAGGCACCACGGCGAGCACGTGACGTTCCAGGACCCTCGGGGCGAGGACCCGTCACGCTCGTTCGCCTCGCGCCCCGCGGCGTGGCCTTTCAGCTCGCCCTCCGGGCGGGGCCCGCCGTCGCCACGCGACGGCTCGTCGCGGAGAGCTTCGCCGGGCTTTGGCGGCATTCCTCCCGCGTTCGGGCAGAGGTCGCCGCTGCCCGGCGCGTTCGGCGGTCAGAGCAGCCGGGGCCGGACCGGGAGCCGCGCTGGGCGGTACTTTGTGTACAGCCTGGCGCCCGGCGAGTCGCGAGGCGTGTACGTCGACCTGCGGCTGCCCGTGTTGCTGCACGTGTCGGTCGAGGAGATCGGCATGCGCTCGACGCGCTGGGCGCCGTGCTCGTTCGCAGGCGCGGGCGACGGACCCCGGGGGCGCGACGCCGAGGAGCTGCTCATGGAGCAGCTGCCGATGGAGATCCCGCTGCGCATGGTCGGCGTTGGCATGTCGCTGCCGTCACACGACCCCAGCAACGTCGGGCGCTACCTGTCGCGGCTCAAGGATGCGGCCGCGAGGACGCGCGTCGCTCGCGCACGGGGTGCCGTGACCTCGGAGCGCCTCGCCGCGTCCGTGGACGTGCTGGCCGCCAAGGCACGCCGCAAATTCCGCAGCGCGGCGCGGGGGCGCCGCAGCGGGGGCGGCCGCGGCGACGGCGGCCGCGGCAGCGGCGGCCGCGGCAGCGGCGCGCGGAGCCCCGGCCGGTCGCGCGAGGGATCTCGCCGCGGTGGACAGCAGTCTGGGGAAGGCGCTGCGGACTCTGACGAGGATGGCATGCGGGAGATCGAGCTGGGCCTGCGCCGCGTGTCGGGAGCGATGGTGGGCGCAGGCGGGCCCAACGCTCGCGCCTCGGGCGCCTCCCGCGCATCAGCGCGCGGCGAGCCGACGCCACGCTCGAGCTTCTCCGGCCCATATGACCGCCTGAGCTTTGACAAGTCGTTCCTGGGCCGCTCGCCGACCGAGGATCGCGCGCACCGCCTGCGCGAGGCGTTCGCCTCGGGCGAGCCCGACCGGTTCATGGAGGTACTCGACGCAGCCTCGGCGGACGGCGACTCTGGCGACGAGTACGGCAGCGGGCGGCGCGGCTCGCGCATCTGGCGTCCCTCCAGGCTCGCGTTGGTGGCCGGGGCCCGCGACGTCGTCGAGGGTGACGGCGAGCGGCGTCGCCACGGGCGCCCTTCGGACGGCGGCGAGGAGCGCCAGGCGGCGAGCCGCGGCTCGGGCTCGCACCGCGGCATGCTCGGCTCCGTCTCGGCGCCGGTGCTGAACGTGCGCCAGGCCGCCGAAGCCTTCGCGGAGTCGGTTCCCGCCGCCATCCACTCCGTCCGCGGTTTCTTCTCGCGGGACGCCCTGCGGTCCATCCCAGGCATGTCCTTTTTGTCCGAGGGCGCCGAGGGCGGCACCGCCGAGGGCGGCGCCGCCGAGCGCGGCGCCGCGGCGGAGCGGCAGGAGCCGCGTGCGTCCCCTGACGCGTCCCGCAGGGACCTTGGGGAGCTGGGCGGGGGCGTGGACGACACGTCCTTTAGGGGCGCGGTCATCGAGCTGGGCCAGGGCGGCGTGGCGGGCGCGCCCGTGGTGCGCTTGGGCCCCATCTCCGAGGAGGGCTCCTTTTCCGAGCACAGCGGCGCGACGTGGAACCGGCGCGTGCTAGGCACTCCCGCCTCTGAGCTGTCGCTCTCCTCGGCGGGAGCGACGGCTCGCGCCGCAGCTCCCACCGGGGCGGGTCCGGACGCGGTGCGGCTCGGCGGCCGCGGCGAGATCGAACTACAGGCCGTCTCGGGAGACGAGGCCGCGGTTCCTGGCGCCGCTCGCCGCTCCACCGACGACGGTCCCGCCGCTTCATCGGCACACGAGCTCGTCGCCAAGGCGGTCGCCGAGGTGGTCTCGTCGACGGCAGCCTCCGGGGCCGCTCCGGCCACGGACGCGACCCCTTCGCTCCGCCGCCCCTCTGGCGGCGTCGGAAAACGTCTCGGAAAGACGGGCGCGAGGCCGTGGGTTCCCCAGACGACGCCGGTCGAATACCAGCCGCCTGGTTCAGCGGGCGCCGAGAACGAGGAGGAGGAGGAGGAGGAGGAGGAGGAGGAGGAAGGGGCGGTCGAGGTGGCGTTGGCTGGCGGGCCGTCCGCGATGGCGAGCGTCTCCGAGGCGCCGGCGGTGCCGCCCCGCCTGCCCGAAGAGTCGCTGCCAGGCCCGATCGTGCCCGAGGGATCCTCGTCGCAGGGCGCCGGTTTGCCGTCTCGGCTCGGCCGCAAGTCGCTCGAGGAGCGCGCAGCCTCCGAGGACGCTCCTCTCCCAGGCGCCCCAGAGGCGCCTGTCCGGGCGGCCCTGGCAGCGGCCGCGTCCGCCTCGGCAGCTGGCCGCGAGTCGTCGTCGAGCTCAGACCCGGCGCACCTCGTCTCCAGCAGCCGCGCTGGCGCTTCCGCCAGCGCGACGAGCGGCGCGAGCGAGAGCAGGGCGGCCAGCGTCGCGAGCCTCAGCCTCGTGCTGCAGCGGGGTGGCTCCAACGCCAACAGGGAGGGGTCTTCGTCCGAGGGAGGCGAGGGCGGCCGGCTGGTGCCGGCCGGGCGCGGCACGTTCCCCGGACCCGCGCCGGCCGTTGTCCCCGAGCTGTCGCCCGCGTCTCGGACGTCGGTCGGCTCGGCCCCCTCGGCGTTTGCCAGCCTGGCCTTGGACCCATCCCTCTCGCCGCGCGCCGGGACTGCCGCGGTCGGAGCCCCGGGGCGCCTGCAGCAGGCGAGGTCGCTCAGCTCGCTCCCCCCCTCGCCGTACGAGTCGACGTCGTTCACCTCGACGATTGGCGGCCCAGCGACGTCCCCTACGGGTCGCTCGGTCAGCGCCGTCGTCCCAAGGCTCGGGGGCGGGAGCCTGTACGGCTCGGTCAGCGGCGGCACCGACGCGGACCTTCGCGGCGCGCGCGGCGGCAGTGCCTCGAGTCTCGCGGGGTTGGATGCGCAGGTCCGTGGGCGGTCGACCGCCGGGTCGTCCCCGCTCGGGGGCTCTCCGACGTCGCAAGCGGCGAGGCCCAGGGGCGGGTCGCCCTCGACGCGCCCTGCGGGCGGCGCTGGGCGCTCGCCCCGCGGGGCGTCGCCCCCCCGAGGAGGGTCGCCGACCTCCGAGGGCGTCGCGGCGTCCGTCCGCGGACTCGGGCGGACCTCGGATGGCCGTGAGCCGACCTCTCCCCGCGCGCAGGCGTCGGGCCTGAGCGTGGCGGCCAGGCGCCCGTCGAGCTCGTCGAGCTCGCACCCCCGGCTCACGCCTCGCGTGAGCTCGATCGCGATGATGGCGCCGCAACCCGAGCCGCCGTCGCGCAACCCGCTGAGCTTTTTCACGCACTCGATGGTGCAGCCGACGTGGGGAGGTCCGCGCATGAGCCCGCGCCGCGAGGGTGCGGGGCAGGGAGAGGAGCTCCCGGCGCACCACCATGGGCGCCACGCCGGACACCACCGCGGCGCCGGCTCGCCGGCGGGGGGTGCCTCGCCGCACGCCTCCCCGAGCCCTGCCGCGCCGCAGCCGCGTCCCCTGCCCGACCTGGGCCAGGACGAGCCCGCCACGCGGCGGGCCGCCGAGGCGGCCGTGGCGACCGCGCGCGAGGCCGCGGAGACGTCCAAGGAGCGCAGGAAGGAGACGCTCGCCGCACGCATGAAGCGAGCGTTCGGAGCTTGGCGCCTGGCCGCGTCCGACCGGACGTGGAAGCGCGAGTCCAAGAAGGCGGGCGAGGGCGCCGCGGGCGCCTCTGGCTCCGGCGCAGGGCCCGGCTCGAGCGCCCCCGCGCGCGCAGAGGACGCGTCAGCCGCGGCTCTGGCGCCGGAGTCCTCCTCGTCGTCGAGCTCCTCGTCGGAGAGCGAGGAATCCGTGGACGCCGCGCTGCGCTCGCAGGTGCGCGCGCCGCCGGTGCTGTACCTGCACCTGCACAACTCGCTGGTGGAGGCGGCCGCGGCAGGCGAGGCGCCGACGGGCCCGTGCAACCTGACACTCTACGCGCCGTACTGGCTCAACAACCGCACGGGAGTTGACCTCTACTACCGCGACGCCGACCAGGGCGCCGCGCGGCCCTTTTTCCTGCAGTGGTTGCCCACCTGGGGTCGCGCGGACGTGTTCACGCCCGGCACGTCGATCGCTGACGGGTACGCCGTCCCGGGCGAGGAGGACGGCGACGGGCACTCCTCTGCGGCGCTCCCCGCGGCATCCAGCCGGAGAGCCTCTCGCTCACGGTCTGCATCCTCGCGCAGCCAGAACGCCTGGAGCGACATGGGCAACGTCACGGCCGCCGTCGAGGCCTCGCGCGATCGCGACCGCGCCGAGGCCATGCCCCTGGCGCCCGGCTGGGATGGCCGGCCGCCACCCGCGGGCCGCCGCGGCGGTCCCGTCGCGGACGGCCTCGTGACCGCCGCGCAGGCCGCCGAGCGCGAGCGGGGGGTCGAAACCGAGGGCGACCGCGCGGGCCCGGACGGCGACGCCGCCAACCCGCCCACGACGGCCAACGCGTCGCACGCTAACCCTCGCGGGGCCGAGCCGCCGCGCCTCGGGCGGCAGACGGGGGCGAAGCCGCAGCCGCCGGCTCTTCCCGCGGGCTTTCCGCCTGGCCTCCTGGGCGACGAGGGCGGCGCAGTGATGGAGTACAAGCTGGTGCTCATGAATGGGCAGCGCGACCTGCGCGTGTCGCTGGCCGCTCCCGGCTCGCGCAAGTACGGCGCCGCCGTGCCGATCAAGACGGTCGGCGTCAAAGGCACCGTGGAGCTGCGCTCGGCGTCCATGCGGGGCGCCGACTACGGCCCCGTCTCCCGCCGCGCATGTTCGCTCAGCTTGGCGGCGATCGAGCGTCGCAAGGCGCACGCGCGGCACGTCGCGGCCAGGACCGAGCGGCTGCTGCGCACCGCAACCGAGGACGAGGGGGACGGCGACTGGGACGACCACCACGACCGCGGCTCCTGGTTCCGGCCGCCGGGACTTGGCCAGCTGCGCCATTTGGGCCGCAGCCACGGTTCCGGCGGCGGACACAACTCGCACTCGCGCTCGCGCTCGCGCGAACGACTCGCGCCCGAGCTCGGTGGGGAGGCCGACCCGGCCACCGAGACGCTCTCGGCCCGCCGAAGGCCGACCGTCAACCTCGCACTCGAGATCCCGGGCGGCGGCGCTGGCGCCGACCCCGAGCCCGAACCGTCCCAGGAACCGGCCGAGGGCGGCAAGGGCCGCAGCGACAGCCGCTGGGGCGAGGACGACGCGGGCGCGGACGCCGACGTCGAGGACGCCGGGCTGGCCGGCGACCTCTGGACGGGGCCGCGGTCGGCGAGGCGCCCGGTGGGCGGCTCGCCGTCCGCGCGGACGGCAGCGGGCCCGACCGCCGGCTCCCCGACTCCGCAGTCGTCCCGTTCGCGCTCGACGACCCCGCGCCGCGCGCCGGACGCCGGCGGCGAGCCGCCAGCCTCGGCGCGCTCGGGCGCTTCCTCGGGGACCGCCGACCTCGGCCGCACGCGCTCCCGCTCACTTCCTGCCGCGCCGCCCTCGCCGTTCGCGACGGACGGCGGCGTGTGGGACACTGCCGAGCGCGCCGAGCGCGGGCGGCGCTGGGGTCGCGGACCCCCCGGCGGCTCGTCCGGCGAGCCGCTGCGGGTCGCGGCGCGCGGCCAGGACGGCGACAAGTCGGCCTCAACGAGCGCCTCGGGCACGCCGCAGCGCTCGGGCGCGGCGTCCGCGCGCCGCGGCCTGCATCGCTCTGCGAGCCGCGAGGCGACGATGCAGCGCACTGCGACCGTCGACCTTCTCGAGCGCTCGCCCGGGACCGTAGTGTTCCGCTACACGCCGGGCAGCGCTCGCCGGTCGCCGTCCGGCGAGGCCGGCTCGGCCTCGGCGCGGCGGCGCCGCACGCGCTCGTTCGAGGCGGCGCCTGGGCTCGGGCTGCCGGCCGGTGGATCGAGCAGCCGCCTGGGCTTGCTGCCGTCGCGGTCGTCTGCGCTCGGCGGCTCCTCCAGCGGCCTGCTCCGCGGCGGCTCCTCGAGCTCGCGCCTCGGCGTCGCGCCGGCCTCCGGCTCGCTGCACCACGACCGCTCGGTGTCCGCCGACGCGGCCACAGGCCTGCCACGCCGCGCCGCCAGCGAGGAGATTGGCGTCAACCCGGTCAACCAGCTGGATGAGGAGCGCCTGGACCTCGCTCTGCGCGAGCTGCGTGCCGGCGCGGTCGCATCCGCGGAGGCTGCCGACGTGCCCCGCGATCGGTCGCGGAGCTCGGAGCGCGTCGGCGCGCACCCTGGCAACTCGCGGCCCTCGCCTACCGAGCGCGGTTTTGTCGGCATGAAGCGTCCCTCGGATGCGTCCCGGCGCCACGCGTCCGCGACGCGGCACCTGTCGACGCTCGGCCGTCTCGGCGCCCAGGTCGACGGGGACGGCGACATGCATCCCGCGATGTCGATGCCGGCCTTTCTCTCGTCCTCGATCCCGCGCACCGGATCCAAACTGCTGGAAACGTCGCAGCTGTCGTCGATCGACGCCGCGATCCACGACCAGCTGCGCATGGCGGATCCCGAGAGCCGCGACGAGGTCGTGAATCCGCTTTCGGGCGAGGAGGGCGGGGACGAGGCCGAGATGGGCGAGGAGATTGACGGCGGCGGCGGCGGCGGCGGCGGCGGCGGCGACGACGGCCACCTCGGCCCGACGATGTCAGCGTCGCTGTCCGCGACCGCGCAGCAGGGCCGGCGGCGCGACAGCTTCGTCGACGGCGGCTCCCGCAGCTCGCGCGGCCGCGGGGACTCGCCCCACCCCTATGCCCGGCCCGTCTCCGCGGCCCCGTCGTCGACGGCGGCGGCGCGGTCGTCGGTGGCGCCCGGCCGGCTGCCGCCGCCCATCGAGGCGTACCTCGAGTCCCTTGCGCGCCGCGAGACGCGCAGCCGCGTGCTTGACTACCGCGGCTGGGCGCCGCGCCGTGCGTTCGAGTTTGCGGTCGACGTGACGGCTGGGCCGCACGACTCGATCTTCCGGCACACCAAGCTGGTCACGCTGATGCCAAAGTTCACGGTGGAGAACCAGACGGGCATGTGGATGGCGATCAAGCAGCTGGGCACGCGCGACCCGGCGCGGTTGCGCGAGGCGCCGCGCGTGGCGCGGGAAAAGCGCTCTGCCCGGTCTGGCGGTTCGCATAGCGCACCGGCCGAGCACCCGTCGCTGGACCCGCGGCCGCAGTCGCCGTCGTGCACGTCGGCGCCGGACTCGCCGCCGGTCTCCTCGCGCGGACGCCCGCTGGGCGCGCTCGCGGGGGCGCTCAACCTGGGCTCGCGGCGCCGGAACCGGCGCCGCGAGTCGAGCCCGATCGCGGATGGCTTCAGCATGGTGCTGGGCCCCGGCGAGCGCGCGGCCGTGTACTGGGACGACGGCGAGCTGGCGCGCGAGCTGGTCGTCAAGCCCATCGGTGGCACGCCCGAGGACCCCGTGGACGAGTGGCGCTGGAGCGGGTCGTTCCCGATTCCGGAGCAGGAGTGGTACTTTGGCGTGCGCGTGCGCCACCGCTCGGACCGCTCGCGGCGCGTGGACGTGCCCGCCAACGTGACCGTCTCGAGCTCGGGATGCGTGCAGCTGACGCTCAAGTCGCCGGACTCGGTGCCGCCGTACCGCATTGAAAACCGATGCCGCGACGTCGACCTCGTCTTCATCCAGCTCCCGCTGCTCTACCGCGTCGACTGCCGCGTCTTCCTCGACGCCCTCCCGCCGGGCGGCTCGATGCCCTACTCGTGGGACGAGCCGACCGTCATGAACCAGCTCCGTGTCCACGCGCGCCTGCGCGGCCGAGGAAACGTCGTGCGCACCGCCGACGTCTTCCTCGACCGCCTCGGCGAGGCGCCGCCGCTGCTGCTGCCCAACGCGTCCGCGGCCGCCGCCCTGGAGCGGGCGGTGGCTGCGGGCGAGGGTGGGGGCGGCGGCGGGGGCGGAGGTGGGGGCACGGGCGGCGCCGCCAACGGCGGCGGCTACTCTAGGACGCGCTCGTCGGGAGAGAACGACGACGATCGCGGCGGCTACGGGACGCCCTCGCGCGCGCCCCGGGGGTACGCGGAACCGGACGGTGCCCGTCGCCTCTCCTCCGACCGCACGGTCGGCGGCGGCGTGCCGAACGTGGCCGCGAACGCCCCGACGCGCAACGACGCGGAGTTTGACCCGGACACGATGGACCTGTCGGTACTCCCCGATCCGTTCATGCAGGACGAGATCCTAGACACCGAGCCGCCCTCGCACGCGCGTGCCTCGATCTTCGACTTTGGGCCAGCCAACGCGGCCGCCGCGGCGTTCGCGCCCGAGCCGGAGCACCACTCGCACTCGCACTCGAACCGCACCGCGACGCGCCGCACCGCGTCGGTCGCGGGGCGCGCCGCCCAGGCCGCGGCCGCGGGCGCCCAGCGCGTGCGCAGGGGGGCGGGCCACGTCGGCGGTCGCGTGCTGGCCGCGGGCGCGGCCGGCCGCGCGGCGCTCGCCAACCGCATGAACGCGGAAGGAGGGATATTGCGCACGAGCAGCGGTGGGATCGGGTCTCCGACGAGCCCCGCGAGCCCCGCGTCCCGCTCGCGCTACTCTGGCGCGTTCGAGGGAGCCGACGGCGCGGACGGCTCGTTCGACCCGGACGACGTGCTCCCCGGGGCCGGCGGGCACCTCCGCCCGCGCACGCTGCGCCGCGCCGCCGAGGCCGCCAAGGACGCCTGGAACGGCGTGCGCCGCAGCCACGGCAACGGCGGCGGCGGGGCCGGTGGCGCGCCCGGCCCGAGCGGCGACTCTGCCCCCGAGGACGGCGTCGTCGAGCAGGGCGCGGGCTCGGCCGCCCGCCGCGGCCTGGGCCGACTCGTCGGCCGCGTCCGGGGCAGCCACAGCGGGCGCCAGCTGCACGCGCTGCGCGGGCGCCTGCACGGGACGGGCTCGACCTCGCACGAGGCGCCGCTCTACGCCCAGACTTTGGGCTCTGGCACGCGCCGCTCAAAGTCGGGCCACACGATCGCGGGCTCGGGCGCCTCGGAGCTCTTCTCGGCCGCTTTCGATGCCTCGCAGATGGACCGCGATGGGTCCCAGCCCGGGCAGTACGCGTCGCCCAGCGCATCCTCGACGGCCGCCGGCTGGTCGGCGTTTGGCACGCCGATCGAGATGTCGGCCGCTGACGTGGCCTCCTCGCGGCGAGGCAACGTTCCGTTCGGGGCGCACCTCGACGTCAGCATCGGCCTGGGGGGCGGGCGCCCGATCTCGCGCGACGCGCAGGACGCCGCCGCGACCGGGCAGCGCGGTCCGGGCGCCGCCTTTGCCTCGGCCACCAACCGCCTGTCCGGCCGCGGCACGGCCGTCGGGCAGTACGCGGCACACACGGCCTCAAGCATCTTCGGGCCCGCGGGCAACTACGTCAGCCCGAACGGCTTTGGGTGCGGCCCGGGACAGCCGGTCTCTGGTGACGACCAAGGATACGGCGGCGCAGCGGCCGCCCAGGCGGGCCACGCTGCGCACGGCGCGCCGCCGCCGTGGGGCGGCGGCGGCGGCGGTGGCGGCGGCGACCCGGGCTCGTCCGCCCCGCAGGACGGCGCGGGCGCGATCGTGCCGTCCGTGCTGCGCGCGCGGCTGATGACCTTGCTGGCGAGCGAGTACGCCAAGCGCGTGTTCGTGGCCGTGGTGGCCGACGGCCCGACGCGCGTGCTGCGCTTCTCCGACGACCGCGCCGCCACCAGCGTGGCCGTCAGCCGCGAGATCCTCAACCTCGCGGCGCGCACCGCGCAGGTCGCCGAGGCGCTGCAGCGCGTCGACTCGGAGTTTGCAGAGCTCGACGGACGAACTGGCGCGGGCTCTGGCGATCCCATCGACCTCTTCGGCCGTCCCCTGCCGGTCGTGCGCGGGAACGGGGCGCGCCGCGGCGCGCATGGGGGCGCGCCGGGGGCGGCCGCCCGCCCCGCGGCGGCGCTCAACGGCGGCTCGTCGTCCGGGCAGCCCTCCTCGGCCGCTTGGGCGGTCGCGCAGGCGCAAGGCGTGCCGTGCGCGGCCGACAAGAGCTCGGCGGTCGGCGAGGTCGCGCTCCAGCCCGTCGGAGGAGCCCCGGGGGGCCGCCCGGGGGGCTCGCTGCGCCCCCAGGGCGGCTACCAGCTCCTCGTCCCCGAGGCCGCAGGGGCGGGCGGAGGCGCGCCCGGCCGCCCGCGCGATGGCCGGCCGGGCCCCTCCGTGCGGTTCGCGACCCGCGCCGGGGGCGTCCGCGGGGAGGAGGAGGACGACGACGGCGACGACGAGGAGCTGCAGGACGACATGGCCGTGCTTCGCGGAGGCCGGCGCTCGCTCAACGAGTCAACGCCCCTGCTGGGGGGCCGGCGGGGAGCCGCCCCGTCCTCGGCGGCGACGACTGCTGGCGCTCCGTACGAGACCGGGTCTGCGGGCGACCGATCGGGCCACCTGCAGCACACCGCCTCCACCGGTGACGTGCTGCACTCGTCGTTTGCAGACGCGGCGCCCGCTTCACGCCTCGAGGTCGGGCGATCTTCGGCCTCGGCCCCGGCCGAGCGCCTCAGAAACCTGCCCTACGAGGCCGGGCGGGGTCGCTTCGAGACCGCGGCCGCGGTCGTCCCGCGGGCCTCGACGGAGACGTCGCGCCGCCTGCAGCCGCTGCGGTCTCTGGCGCGCAACGCGATGCACACGGCCGCACGCGGGTTGCCACCGCTCCTGGGGGGCGGCAACGACGACTACGCTCCGCCGGCGCCGCGCGAGTTTGTGCACGACCACCTGCCCGTCTCGCTGGGCCACCAGCCCGGTCAGACGGCTCTCATGCGATCGTACGACGACCACCTCGCGGGCGTCGACGTCCCCGGGGCCTCGGACATCTACTGGGGCCGAGAGCACGAGCCCTGCGAGAGCCCGCTCGGCAGCGGCCCGCAGGGGCTCGTCATCGGCGCCGCCCAGGCCGGCGCGGGCCTGGCCGGCGACGCCGCATCCGTCGCCGAGTCGCTCGCGGCCCGCGCGGCCGACGGCGTCGCCCTGGCCACCAGCGCGGCAGCGGGCGTCGGCGGCGCCGCGACGCGCCTCCTCGGCGGCATCGCGAACCGCATCCGCGCGTCCGGCGCGTCCGGCGACGCCGCGTCCGACGCCGCGGGCGTGGACGAGCGCGCCGTATCGCCCATGGTGCGGCAGCGGATCGCCGACGAGGGCATCCCGGGCTCGGGGTTCAGCGGCACGACGAGCGCCTACGGCTCGCGCTCGATGTCGTTCGCGCCGGGCGTCTCGCCGGGCCACTTCGCCTACGCTGGCGCCGTGCCGGGGGAGCCGGGCTACGGCCCTCGCCTGTCGGTCCGCTCCGGTGCATCCCTGGTGCTGCCCGCGGGTGGCGTGGCCGGCGGCTTCGAGGCCCGCGCCCCCGGCCGCGTGGGACCGCTCGGCATGCCCCGCCCCGTCGAGGCCTCGGGCGGTCTCGCGGCGCTGCCACCGCCGGCGTCCGCGGGCCGCGGCCCCCCCCGGGGCTCGCACGCGCGCAGCTCGTCGCGCTCGTGGGGCAACGCCGTCCCGCACCTCCCCTCGGGCCTAGCCGGCGGCGTCGCGCCCAGCGCCCGCAGCGTCGAGGCGGGAGCCGTCCAGGCCGCCCCGGCTGGGCCGCTCTCGGATGCCGCGCAGGGTGGCGCGGACCACGCGCGCTCTTCCGGCGCGCTGCCGGCCAACGCGAACGCCCCGCGCCACCGCCGCGGCGCCCGCGACGCGACCTCGGCGTCTGCGGAGGTGGCCAAGGAGACGCTGCTGCTGCGGCGCGCGCTGGCCAACGCGCTGCGGTCTGCGGATGCCGAGCTCGAGGTCGGCGGCGACCTGACGGCCACCATCGTCGGCGCTAAAGGTCTCCTCGGCGCCGAGCCCAACACGCACACGTTCGTGCGCGCCTGGGTGCGCGGCCCGTGGTCCGAGAGCGCGCGCGGGCTCCCCGGCGGCTCGGTTGAGGCCTTTGGCACTGCGGGGCCTGTGGCCGACGGCGACGGGGCGGTCGGCGACGCCGAGGATGTTGGCGAGGGATTTGCCGCGCGCCGCCAGACTGGCATCGCGTGGCGCACCACCTCGCCCGAGTGGGACGAGGCACTTGTCTTTCGCTGCGTCTCGGCGGCCTCAGAGCTCGTCGTCGAGGTCTGGGACCTCGGCTCGACCGCGCGGCAGATGCGCCAGTCGGACCGCCTCGCCGCCAAGGAGGCCAAGAGCGAGAGCTCCGCCGCGGGAGGCTCCGGCGGCGGTGGGTCGGCCGGCTCGTCGTTCCGCCGCGACCGCTCCGGCGGCAAGGACGGCGACCGCTCGCGCTCGGACGACCACCAGGGCGTGCTGGGCTCGATCGCTGGGAGCTTCCGCCGCCGGTCCGGCGGCGCGGGGGGCGGTCCCGCCCGCACCTCGGGCTTTGTAGACTCTGCCTGCGACGCCGAGGTGCTCTACCACGCGCCCGGCGGCGCCAAGGTCGGGTCGCCCTCGGCCGTGACCGAGTCTGCCACCTTTTCGGTCGGGCTCTGGCCCTCGGACGCCTACGCGGCGCGCGCCTACGGCACGACGCGTTCGGCGCTCTCCGGAGTGCGCAACCCGGACGGATCGTTCGACCCGGCCGGCTGCCGTTTCCTGGGCCGCGCCGAGATCCCGCTCGCGCAGACGCTCGACCCGGAGGCGGCCGCGGCCGCCGGCGTGTGGCTGCCGCTCATGCGGCGCCACGCGGGCGAGTCGACGGCAGGCGATATCAAGGTGCGCCTCGGGTGGGAGATCACGGCCAGGAGCCTGATGACCGTGCGGCTGCGCGCGCTCGAGCGCGTGCTTCGCCAGCGCCGCGAGATCGTCGCGGCCCTGCGCCCGCTGCCGCCCGAGCTCGTCGACCAGTGGCTGCTGCCGCCGTTGCCGGAGAAGCGCAGCCTGCTGGGCCGCGCCGCGCGCGCCGTCGTTGCGATGGTCAGGGACGCGCACGTGGGTGGCGTCCGAGGCGTCGTCGGCGACGAGGCCGACGACGGCACGCTCACGGACGGGACCATGCCCGGCGAGGCCGGGGCTCTCGGCGGTGCGGGTGCGGGCCGCGACCCCCAGGGCCGGGCCCAGTCGGTGCCCTCGCGCCTGCTGGCCATGGCCGGCCGCGCACACCCCATGTCGCACTCGGGATTTGGGGGCGCGCGCGACCGCTCCGGCGCGGGCTGGATCCTGCGCGACGGCGGCGTGGCCGCGGGCGTGCTCACGAGGCATGCCCACGACTACACGACACGTGATCTCGTGGTTACCGTGCTCGAGGTCCGCGGCCTGCGTCCGCGCCGCGGCTCGGCCGTCGTGCTCGCGAGTTCCGAGCTGCCGTCGGCCTCGGTCGTGATCGAGCTCGAGCGCAACGAGGACGACGACGCGGTGGCGGCCGACGAGCCCGACGTCGGTGCGGTCGGCTCTGGCTCTGGCTCCGGCGCGGGCTCGGGCGCCGGCCTCGGGGTCGGCTCGCGCGCGCACCCGCAGTCGGCCGTGCAGTCGCCGACGTCGGCGTGGGAGTCGCGCGAGCCGTCATCGGGGCTCGCGCGCGTGGCCGCGCGCGCGCGCAAGCACGCGGCCGAGGCCGCGCACCTGGCGCGGGGCGACCGCGGCGAGGCGCAGCGGTTCGCGACGCCACCGTGCTGGCACACGCTCGCGCCGCGGTGGGAGGGCGTCGGCAGCTGGCACGCCTTTTCGGCGGCCGACCCGGACGCCGCGGTGCTGCACGTGGTGCTGCAGGACGTGCGGCGCGGCCTCCGCCACACGCGCAAGTCGCTCGGCGAGGCGCGCCTGCGCGTGCGCGACGTGCGCGACGACGAGCCCGTGTACGTGTGGCTGCCGCTCGTCGACCCGGACTCTGCCGCGCGCGCGCGCGACGCGCGCACCGGCGCGTGGCGGCCGGCCTCGGCCGGCGGCCCGGGCGCACCGGGCGCCGCGCGGCCGCCGGGCCTCGATGAGGAGGCACCGCCCGAGGTGCTGCTGCGCATCGCCTGGCGCACGCGCGCGACGCGAGGCCGCAGCGCGCGGCTGGCCGTCGACCTGGCCGGCGCGAGCCTGCTGGTCGTCGGCGGGCTGCAGGAGGAGCTCTTCAACGTGACGCTCGACGCGGTGCGCATGCACGCCTCGCGCGACCGCCTCGAGGCGCGCCTGGAGAGCTCGGTGCTGCGCTTCCAGGTGGACAACCAGATGCTCGACGCCGTGCACCCCGTCGTGCTCGCCCCCGCCGCCGGCGGCCCCGCCGCCATCGCCCAGAGCGGCGGCCGCCGCCGCGACGGCCCGCTCATCAGCTTCACCGCCGTGCGCTCGTTCGCGGCCGCCGACGAGGCGGGCGCCGACGAGGGCGAGGACGAGGACGAGGAGGTGCAACAGGTCGTCCGCAGGGGGTACGGCGTCGCGCAGGACGCCGGCATGGGCGGCATCGTACACGCGGCCCCCTACACGGCAGGCGGCGTGCCCACCTCTCGCGTCGCGAGGGCTTCGCAGCAGGGGCTGCAACGCGACTCGATCGGCCGCGCCTCGCTGCGCGAGTCCGCAGGCGTCGCGGCCGCAGCGTTCGCGCGCCGCTCCGCGGACCCGGAGCTCACGACGCGCTCGTCCAGCGGCGGGGTCCCGGGCCGCCAGTCCGCCGCGCAGGCGGCCGGCTGGGCCCTGGGCGCCGCCGAGGTCGACAGCGCGCGGCGCCCGGCCGCGCAGGCGTTCAGCCCATCCGTGGGCGCCTGGCGCCCGACCGACCCTTCCATGCACCCCCTGTCGTCCATTCCGCGCTCGCTAGGCGGGCAGGGCCTCTTCGCAAAGCTTGCAGACAAGGTGGCCGCAGAGGAGCGGGCCGCAGGCGCGGCGTCCGGCTCGCGCGCGACGCCCGCGGGCGCCGTGCCTTCGCTCCCCATCGACGCCGTGCAGCGCCAGCAGGAGCAGCAGCAGGAGGAGCAGCAGCAGCAGCAGCAGCGCGCCGTGCCGTTCCGGCAGTCGTCGCACCGCGCCGGGGTGGCGACGCCCTACTCTGCCTCGGTGCCCCGTTCGGCGCGCGCAGCGCGGCGCAAGACGCACGGCGCGCGGGCCGGGATCCGGTCGTTCAAGGAGGTGCGGCTGTCGGTCGGGGACCTCGACCTGATGGCCGACGAAGCCTTCCTCGAGGCCGTCCAGACGTTCTTCACGGCGCTGCCGACCGAGGACGTCTGGCAGGAGGCCGAGTGGCGCGCGCGGCACAGGCGCCTACTGGCCGCGCGGTTCGGCCCGCGCGAGGTGCAGAGCGTCGCTGTGGGCGCGGGCGTGGACGCCTCCGGCGAGGACGCCGAGGCGCCGGCCGACGGCGCCGACGCCGCGGGCGCCGTCGAGGCGGCGCTCGACTGGGTCGTCGAGCGCGAGGCCGCCGACCTCGCGGCACTGCACGGCCAGAGCGACTTTAGCAGCTGGTACTTTGTCGAGGACGCCGAAATCGACGACATCGGCGTCAACGTGACCGTCTCGCTCTCCTCGCGCGTGCTGTCCGGCGCCATGGGTACAGCCGTCGGTGGCACCGCTGGCGCCTCGTCGGCGGCCGTCTCGGCGGCGGCGGCGCGCCGTCGCGGATCGGGCGCGCGGAGCGACGGGGGCCTGCGCCGCTCGCTGGCGGCGTCCGGCTTCCAGCTGATCAACGTCGGCAACGTGCCCATCGAGTTTCGGCGCTGGGCCGTCGGCTCGGACCGAGCGCGCTCGGGCAGCCGCTACAGCAACGGCTTCCTCTCGCAGCGAGCGCTCGCGAACAACCTGCGGCGGCACTACACGCGCGAGGCAGTGCGCGAGGCGCACAAGGTGCTCTCCGGCGCCGGCCCCGCGGTGGCGTCCGTGCCGCTCACGATGGTCTGGGCGTCCGGCTCGGTGCTCTCGCTGCTGCGCCACGTCAGCTCGGGGCGCGCCAGCCCCGGCGACGTGCTGCAGCAGGCGGCATACGTGCCGCTCATGACCGTCTCGATGGTCTTCTCTGGCGTCGCGCGCATGATCGCCGCGGCGCTGGTCGCCACCCCGCCCTCGCGCGACGACGACAGCGACGCCCGCACCATGCAGCGCATCGTGCGGCGCCCGGCCTCGGCGCTCGAGGCGCTGGGGCGCGCAGCCACGGAGCTCTGGATCGGCGGCCGCGGCGCGCTCAGCGGCATCGTCGCCGATCCGATCACCGGCTACCGCGCGCACGGCTGGCTGGGCCTCATGCTCGGCATGGCCAAGGGCTGGGCCCTCGGCCTCGCGGGCCGCCCCGTCGTGGGCGTCGTCGAGTCGGTCGGCCAGGTGTTCGGGGCCGCCGCGCGCGCCACGCTCGGCCGCGAGGGCATCGTCGGCAAGCTGCAGCGGCGCGTTCGCGCCCCCGGTGCGGCCGCCGGCGCGCTGGACGACACCGATTACTTTGACATGGCCACAGGCGGCATCGGCCGCGGCCGCGTCAACGCGGACGGCTCGATCTCCGGCTTTGGCGACGGCTCCTCGGGCGGCGCGGCCGACGCGGCGCGCCAGGCGCGCCGCGACCTACGCGCAGCCTGGAGGCGCGTGCTGCCCGCGCTGCTGGGCGACGACGCCGCCAACGACGAGGTGCTCGACGTGCTGGTCGTGCGCGAGTCGCGCGTGCTGCTCGTCACCTCGTCCCGCCTTGCCTACCTCCGCGCGCGCCACGTGCGCTCGCGGTCTCTCTACCGCCTCAAGTGGACGGTGCGCCTCGACGACTTTCAAAACCTGTCGGGCGAGCCGCAGACCATGCGCGTGCGCATCACCTACGTCATGCGGCTTAACCTCTGGATGCTCGGCCTCTGGCCGGTGCAGCGCGTCTCCTCGATGCGCTGCGCCTCCAGGACGGTCTACGAGCACACGGTCGCGAGGCTCTCGACCGTCATCCAGCGCGCCCGCGGCGGCGTCCGCGAGACGGGCGCCTCTGGACGGCTCGATAACAGGCAGGTCGCGGCGCTCACCATCCTGTCGCAAGAGTACATCCCACCCGCCCTCTCCGCGCCGACCAAGCCGCTGCTGCTGACCTACCGCCCGGGCGACGACGAAGGCAACGCTGGAGCCGCCTGAGGCGGGGACGGGGGCAACGCTGGAGCCGCCTGAGGCGGGGACGGGGGCAAAGCTCGGCGCCGCGGACGGCGCGCGTCCGCGCGCCGTCCGGCGCCACTCCGCCCCCCTACCCTTTCCTCTCCCTTTCAGCCCACCTTTCCGCGCATCTCTCCACCTCTCTTTGTGATCCGGTTTCCGCGCCTCTCTCCGCCTTCCTTTGTGATCCGCTTTCTGTCCCGCCTTTTCCACCCACCCGTCTCCTCCAATCTTTTTCCTTCCATCCTCTTCCGCCTCATTGTTCGCGAGCCGGCCCTTTTCTCGTCGGGCCTTTTCCGCTCGCTCTCCTCGCCTCCAGCTTCCCACCTGCCTTTTTTTCCCCCAGCCGCTTCCGGCCACCCTCTCTCTCCGGTCGCCACCCCAAGCCGCTTCTCGATCTCATCGTCCATTGCCTGTTCGGTTCTTCTCCCCCTTCTTCTCGCGGCCGTCTCGACCGCGGCATCTCCCCCTCGTCCCCTCGGATTTCTCCAACCCTCCCCTCCCCTCCTCGCCGCCCCTTCCGCTCCGAGGCCTCCTCGGCACCATCTCCCTTTGCCCGACGGCCGCGAGGGAGCTCAGCGACCTTCTCCAGCCGCGTTTTCCTCGCGGCGGGTGGGCTCGCTTGTCCTAGCCGCACCTCTGCCCTTTACTCACACCGGCGCGTCGTGCCTTTGCACCGCTCCCGCTTCTCCTCCTCCGCCTCCCTTTCCCCTCCGCCCCGCGCATGCCTGCGCGGCGTGCCGGTCTCTCGACGCGCTTTTTTTCTCTGGCGGGAGATTGCCGTCGACGGACCCGTGCGCGCGCGCGGCGCCACCCGAGGCAAGCGGAGCGGAAAGGGGTGTGAGAGAGAACCTCCGGCGCTGGTTGGGCTCCTCACAAGAAGGGACGTCGACGGTCGCTGGCGCCGAGCGCCGACTCGCGGCAGACTCCGAGGTCGCTCCCGAGCAGGCCTCCCGTCACCCTTTCGGAGCTCGGCGCCGAGGCGGACCCCGCACGGGGTCGGCTTCGCCCTGCGAGCTCGGGCGCGGCCGCGCGCGGCATGGCGCTCGGCTCGGACGCGGGAGGTCCGAGGACAGAGACGGACCCTTTTCCTGGGGGTGCTCCTCGCCGTGCGGCCCTCGCCTCAGCAGCCTTGGCGGGACTGGCGGGTCCCGTCCAGGTAACCACGCGGACCGCCCGACGGCTTGCCGCTCCGACAATCGCGTCGGTATGGCCTCCGCCGCGCGCCCTGCGCCTCCGCTCCGCGCGGCACCCCCGCGCTCCCACGCCCCCGCACCCCCTTCACCTCGGCTCGACTCTGCGCTTCCCACGCTCTTTTCCCCGCCCGCCCCTTTTCCTTCCCCCTCTCCGTCTTTTTCGTTTTTTTTTCCCGCGCCAACGTTTCGGCTCGATTTCTGCGTTTTCGCTTCGAGCCCGCAGGGCGGCTTTCTCCTTCACAAATTCGCACCCGTGCAGCTTTGTCCTCCTCCCGCGCGTCCGCCGCCTCATCCCGCGGTCACGGCGCGAGGCGCGGGCGACCTCTGCCCTTGCTCGCGCGCCCCGGCTCGGAAGAGGCGCTCCGAAAACCGCGCAAGGAGCTCCTGACGGCGAGGCGCGAGGTCAGAGACCGATGCCAGAACCGCGAGCGGCATCTCGCGCGCCCGGCGTCCCTCGGCCTCCTTCTGCACCACGACCCTCCGTCCGCAGCTCCTTTCGCCTACCTTTTGTCCACCGCATCTCTCGTCTCTTCCTTCATTTTGCGCCGAATGTAACGTGTCAAAAACAACCACATTCAAGACTTTCTTCGCAAAGCAACGCGGCTTTTTTTTGCAGCCATTTGAGATTTTATCGGGATTTCCCGAGATTTTCCGTCGCGCGCCCCCCTCAAAGCGCTTCTTCCTCCCTTCCCTTCGGCGGTGTCAGCGCACCGCCAGTCCCCGCTGCCGAACCCCCTGCCCGCACGCTCCGCTCCTCTGCCGGCCGCGCGCGCGCGCGCGCGCGGCTCTTCTCGGACGTCGCGCCGCCGGACGCATCGCGGCGCTACCGAACTCGGCCCTTTCGCAGTCTCTCCTGCGCGGATCCAGACTCGGAGCGTACGGATCGCGCCTCGGGACGTCGCGCTTCCTCCCGCTGGCAGCCGCGGCGCTCGGGCCGTCGCGCGCGCCCGTCCGCGTTCCCCCCCCTGCGCGCGTCCGCGGCGCGATGCTCTGCGCGGCTAGGGTGCTGCGTCCCGCGCGCCTCGCGGCGTCGGTCGCGGCTCGTGGATGCTCGCTCGGGTCCTCGCGCGTCCCGGCTATGGCGTCGCGCTGGGTCCGACCCGCGGGCCAATGGCGCCCGGTCGCGGCGGCGGCCGGGGCGGCTGACGCGGCCGGCCGCGAGACCTTTACCCTCACGACCCCGCTCTACTACGCCAACGCGGACCCCCACATCGGTAGCGCCTACCCCACGGTCGTCGCGGACTCGTTCGCCCGCTTCCACGTGCGTGTGGGTGAAGGGCGGCGACGCAGCGAGCGGCGCCGGCGCTTCCGCACCCGCACCGTCATCGTCGTCGCTGCCTCCTCGCACAAAGCGACACCTGGATCGCCCCTCGCGACCCCGTCGCCGCGGCCGCCTCTCTTTGCGTCGCCGAGTCGCCCCCCCTCCCTGCCTCACCGCCTCCCCCTCCCACTTCCCGCGCGCGGCGCAGCGCATGAAGGGCGACGATGTGACGTTCGTGGTGGGCACGGATGAGCATGGCGAGAAGATGGAGCGCAGTGCGGTGGCGGCGGGCCGCACGCCACAAGAGCACTGCGATGCGGTCGCGGCGCGGTTTGCGCAGCTGTGGCGCGCTCTGGGCGTGTCGTACGACTCGTTCGTGCGCACGAGCGCGGCTAGGCACGCGGTGGTGGTGCGCGCTATGCTCGCGTGCGCGTGGGCAGACATCTTCCGCGACTCGTACGAGGGCCTCTACTGCGTCGGGTGCGAGGAGTTCAAGACGGGTGCCGAGGCCACCGAGACGGGCGAGTGCCCAATCCACCGCACCAAGCTCGAGCGCCGCAGCGAGGAAAACTACTTTTTCAGAGCCTCGCGGTACCAGCCCTACCTGGAGGCGCTCCTGGAGCGCTCCGGGAACGGCGAGGGTGGCGACGGGTCGTCCCCGGCCGCGCTCGTCTCCTCCTCATTCGTGCGCCCCGCGTCGCGCCGCAACGAGGCGCTGGGGTGGCTCAAGGAGGGCTTGCGCGATCTGAGCATCTCGCGCGCGGGCCTCGAGTGGGGCATTCCGATGCCCGGCGACCCCTCGCATGCCGTGTACGTGTGGTTTGATGCGCTCACGGGATACCTGACCGCGATCCTCACCGACGAGGACATCGCCAGGCTGCAAGAGGCGCTCGAGGCGCTGCCCGAGGACGCCAAGCCGCCTCTCGACCGCGCCAAGGGTGTTGGGTCTCTCGACGGAGAGGATGTCGTGGCGGGCTGCGACTGCCACGACCACGGCCGCGACAACGGCCACGACCACGACCGCGGCCACCACGTCGCCGTCTCGCCCGTCTCGTCGCTCTCCGACGAGGGCCGCTCCCCGCCGCTGGCGCACGCGGACCTGTCTGCGCTGCTGCGCGAGCTCCTGGCGGCGCGCGGGTGGCCCGCGTCCGCGCACGTGGTGGGCAAGGACATCTTGCGGTTCCACGCCGTTTGGTGGCCGGCCATGCTGGCTGGAGCGGGCCTGCCGCCGCCCAGGGCCGTGCTGGGCCACGGCTTTTTGACGCGCGACGGCTTCAAGATGGGCAAGTCTCTGGGCAACGTCGTGGACCCGTTCGAGCTCGTGAACGCGTACGGCCCCGACGCCGTGCGCTACTACCTCGTGGCCGACCTCCCGCTGGGACCCGACGGCGATGTCTCGCTGCCGCGCCTCGTCGAGCGCTCCAACGCGGCCCTCTCCAACGGCCTCGGCAATCTGCTGCACCGCTCCAAGACGCTGTTCGTCAAAAGTCTGGAGGTGCAGAGACGGGTCGAGGGCGACCGGAACGGGGACGAGGCCGAGGCTCCGCCGGTCGGCCCGCCCGTGCGCGTGCCGTTTGGCGCCATCGAGGCCGTCGAGGGCAGCGTGGGTTCCGCGGCCGCGCACCCCCTGGTCGCCGCGGCGCGCGAGGCCGCCGAGACGGCTGCCGAGGCGTTCCGCGACTATCGCGCGCACGACGCGGCGGCGGCGGGCGTGGGCCTGGCCGGCGCGGCCAACGCGTGGCTGAACGAGCGCGCGCCGTGGAGCGTGCTCTCCGAGGTAGACAAGGCTCTCGAGGTCGAGGCCGAGCCGGACCGCTGCGCGCTCGCGGACCGGCTGCTGCAGGCGCAGCGCGACCTGCTCGCATCCATGGAGACGGCCCGAATCGCCTCGGTTATCCTTGCGCCCGTCGTGCCCGCGCTCGCCGGCCGCGTCGGGCAGCAGCTCGGCAGGGGCGACCGCGACCTCGAGCCGGGACGGTGGGCAGAGGCCACCGCCTGGGGCGGCATCCGGGAGGGCGACCTCTTCCCGACGGCCGAGGCCGTGCAGGCCCGGCTGGAGAAGCCCAAGGAGACGCCAATCAAGGCGTCGAAGAAGGAGAAGAAACCCAAGAGGAGCAAGAAGAGCAAGGCAAGCAAGACCGGCGAGGCGGAGGCGGGCGGTGGGGCGTGAGGGCGCGAACGTCGTGGTGAGGGGAGGGCGGTGCGGGACTGAGAGGGAGGGCGTGCGGGGAAGGCGTGCGGCAAACCGAGCACAAGGTGGTCCTGGCGTCGCTCAGCGTTCGCTGCTCGGTCTTTGCACCGGCCCGCGTCCACGCGCACGCCGCTCCCCCCCCCCCCCCCCCCCCCCCCCCCCCGCGCATCTCTTTTTTCACACTTCTCTTCCCTTCCCAGCGTACGTTTCCTCCTCGCGCCCTTTTCCTCTCAGCCGCCGTTCCCTCTGTTCCTCCTTTGCACGTTTGCCCCCACCGCCCAGCGAGCTTGTC
>PGFX01003290.1:0-12226 GCA_003612995.1 Prototheca bovis | reverse complement strand
GGGAGGCTGCGGGGCGGTGGGGGGAAGGAGGGGGACAGGCTGAACCGCCGCGGCGCGGGGCGCGCGCGGCGCGACGCGGCGCGGCGCGGCCGACCGGCCGGACCGCGCCGGCTGTCGAGCTGTCTGTCGTCGCGCGCGCGCGCGGGCGCCGCCGGGGAGGGCGATGGGGCGCTCGACGCGGCGCGTCGCGTCCGTCTCTCGGCCAGCCATGCTCTTGTTTTGATTCGCCATGGCCGCTCCGATGCCCGCGGCCGACGGCCGCGTGCCGCGGCTGGTCATCGTCGAGATGGAGCTCGAGAACTTCAAGTCCTACGCGGGCGTGCAGCGCGTCGGGCCCTTCCACAAGGCGCGCCGCGGGGCCAGCTGGCTTTGCGTTTCGGTTTTCGGGCGCTTGGACGGGCGGCCGCGCTCACGCGCAAAGCGCGTGGCCGCGATCGCGCGGCCGCGCCGAGCTGGCCGAGATCCCCCGTGCTTTTGGGCGCGCGCGCGGCCCCCGCTGGGAGGCGGGGGGCGGGGGGAGCGGAGGAGCGGGGAGGGGAGGCAGGGGGGGGACTCGGGAGGCCGTCTGGCGGCCGGCGTCGGCGACCGCGGTCGTTTCTCGCGGCGAGGAGGCGGGTTCGAGGCGCATGTGGGCTACATCGGGGGGTTCCGTTCGTTCCGGCGTCGCTGGCGAGGCGAGGAAGCGCGGGGGAGGGGAGGGGGGGGGAGGGGACGAGGGAACGCGACGGAGACGCTCCCGCGGAACAAAGGCCCCATACCCAGGGCGGGTGAGGAGAGGGGGAGCAGAGGAAAGGGGGAGGAGAGGAGAGGGAAGGGAGAGGAGAGGAGAGGGGGAGAGGGAGAGGGAAGAGGGAGAAGAGGGAAGAGGGAAGAGGGAGAGGGGAAAGCGAGAGGGAACGGGAGAGGTCTGGTTTCTCCCCCACCCCCCTCCCCCCTTGCCCTTCACTTCGCCTCATTCTCCCCCCTCCCCCCTTGCCCTTCACTTCGCCTCATTCTCCCCCCTCCCCCCTTGCCCTTCACTTCGCCTCATTCTCCCCCCCCCCCCCCCACTGATGTTTCGTAGCGTTTTTCGTCTGTGGTCGGTCCGAACGGTTCAGGCAAGTCGAACGTGATCGACGCGATGCTGTTCGTGTTCGGCAAGCGTGCCAAGCAGCTTCGTCTGCACAAGGTCGGCGAGCTGGTGCACCGTTCCGCTCGCCATCCGGACTGCGAGTGCGCGCGCGTGACCGTTCGTTTCCAGCGGATCGTGGACTCTCCGGTCGGTCCGGACGGCTCGGAGGTCGACCCGGAGGCGTTCGAGGTCGTGCCCGGGTCCCGGTTCGAGGTGACGCGGACCGCGCACGCGAGCAACCGCAGCGACTACTTCGTGGACGGTCGGAAGAGCTCGTTCGGGGAGGTGACGGCTCTGTTCCGGTCGTTCGGGGTGGACCTGGACAACAACCGCTTCCTGATCCTCCAGGGCGAGGTCGAGGCCATCTCGGGCATGCCGCCCAAGGGGGCCACGGAGCACGACGTGGGCCTCCTCGAGTACCTCGAGGACGTCGTCGGCACCGCCCCCCTCAACGCGCCCCTCCGCGAGGCCGCGGAGCAGCTCGAGCGAGCCCAAGACCTCCGCGCGGCCGCCGCGCGGCGGGCCGCGGCCGCCAAGCGCGAGCGCGAGGCCCTCGACGGGGACCGCCTCGCCGCCGAGGCCTACCTCGAGGCGGCCGCGGAGAGCAGACGCCTCCAGCTCCTCCTCGACTGCGTCGCGCTCCGAGACGCCGCGAAGAACGTCCAGAGCGCAGAAACGGACCTCGAACGGATCCAGGCCAGGCTCGACGCCTCGAGAGACGACGACCGCAGGGCGGGCGAGGCCGCCGCGAGGGCCAAGGACGCCGCCGCCGCCGCCGACGACGCCAGGGCCGAGGCGCGAGAGGCGCTCCGCGGCGCCGCGGAGAGGTTTGCGGAGTTTGAGCGCAAGGACGTGCGGCTCCGCGGAGACCTCAAGGCGGCCAAGGCCGCGGCCGCCAAGGCGGACGCCAAGGCGGCCAGGGAGCGAGCCAAGGCCGACGACGCGGGCGAGAGGCGCGCGCGCGCGGAGAGGCTCGCGCCGGGCGCGGACTCGCTCGCCGCGGAGGCCGCGGCGCGAGCGGACGACCTCGAACGACAAGCCGAAGAGGCCGCCGCGAGGGCAGAGGCCGCCGCGGGACCCGCCAAGGCGGCGCTGGACGCCGCGCTCGAGGCCGCCGCGCCCTCGGCCTCGGCGCTCGCGGCCGCGCGCGCCGCCCGCGCCGAGGCCGCCGCCGAGGCCGAGGCCTCCGGAGCCGGAGCGCGCTCGACGGCCGAGGCCGTCGAGCGCGCCCGGCAGGGCCTCGAGCGCGCCCGCGCGGACGCGGACGGGGGAGAGGCCCGGGTCGCCGAGCTGCGGGGAGAGCTCGAGGCCGCGAGGGGAGAGGCGGCCGCGCTGCGCGAACGCGCCGGCGCGCTCGCGCTGCAGGCCGCCGACGCGGGCGCCAGGGCGCGCTCGCTGCGCGCCGAGGCGGCGCGCGAGGCGACCGCGCGGCAGGGCCAGCGGCAGCGCGGCGCGGCGCTGGCGGCGCTGGCGGCGGCGGCGCGGCGCGGGGAGCTGCGCGGCGTGCTGGGCCGCCTGGGCGACCTGGGCGCCGTGCCGGCGCGCTACGACGCCGCGGCCAGCACGGCCGCGGGAGCTCTGGACATGATCGTGGTCGAGACGACCGCGGACGCGCAGCGCGCCGTCGAGCTGCTGCGGCGCGAGCGCGCGGGCGTGGCCAGCTTCCTCATCCTCGAGCGCCAGGCGCGGCTGCGCGCCGCGGCCGAGGCGGCGCCCCCCCGCACGCCCCGCGACCTGCCGCGCCTGCTCGACCTCGTGCGCGTCGCAGACCCGCGCGCGCGAGTCGCCTTTTACCACGCCTTTCGCGACACGATCGTCGCCGCCAGCCTCGAGGAGGCCTCGCTCGCGGCCGCCGAGGGGCGCCCGCGCTTCTCGCGCGTCGTGACGCTCAACGGCGAGACGCTCGACGAGGTCGGCACGCTCTCCGGCGGAGGCCAGCCGCGCAGGGGGGCCATGCGCCTCGGCGACGAGGCGCCGCCCCCGCCCCGGGAGTTTCGACCGGGCGACGCCGCCCGGGCGGCCGCGGGGGGGGCCCGCGGCGCCGCCGCGGGCCCCGCGCCGCCGGGCGCCGCCGCCGCCGCCGGCGGCCAGACGCCCGGCGACGAGGACCTCGCGCGCGCGGCGGCCGAGGCGGCGCGCGAGGCACAGCGCCTGGAGCGCGAGGCGGCGGACGCGGCCGAGGCGGCGCGCGAGGCCGACGCGCGCGTGCGGCGGCTCGAGGGCGAGCTGGCGCGCTGCCGCGTGGCGCTGGCCGCGGCGCAGGAGGCCGCCGAGGGCATGCGCGCGCGCGCGGCCGAGCTCGAGGCCGAGGCCGCGCGGTCGCGCGCGGCGTCCGAGGCCGCCTCGGCCGCTGCCGAGGACGCGCTGGCGGCCGCGGACCGGGCGCTCGAGGCCGCCGAAAAGGCGGCGGCCCCCCCCCAGGCGGCCGTCGAGCGCGCGCGCGCCGCGCTCGAGGCCGCGCGCAAGGGCGGCGCGGCCGGCAAGGCCCGCGACGAGGCCGCTCGCGCGCGCAAGGCGGCGCGCGAGGCGGACGCGGCGGCCGCCGCGCGGCGCGCCGAGGCCGAGGCGGCGGCGCGCGAGGCGGCGCGGTCCCTGCGCGCCTGCGAGGCGGCCGAGGCCGAGGCCGAGGCGGCGCGCGAGCGCGCGCAGGTGGCCACGCGCGCGCTGCGCGAGCTGGAGGAGGCGGCGGCGGAGGTGGTGCGCGCGCAGGGCGCGCTGCAGGCGCAGCTCGAGGCCGCCGAGGCAGCGGCCGCGGGCGCGCGCCGCGAGGCCGAGGCCGCCGAGGCGGCGGAGGCGGCGCGGCGCCGCGCCGCCGAGGAGCTCGAGGCCGAGCGCGTCTCTCGCCGCGCGGCGCTCAAGGAGGCCCGCGCTGCGGCCTCCCGCGCCGAGGCGCGCGCGCGCCGGGCGGCGGCTCCCGGCGAGCACGAGCACGACGGCGAGGCGCTGGCGATGCCGTCCGAGGCCGAGGTGGCGGGCGCGGACGCCGAGGCGGTGTCGTACCGCATCACGATGCTCAACCAGCGTCAGAGCGCCGCCAACGTGGACCTGTCCGTGCTGCGCCGCTGGCGCGAGGCGGACGCGGCCTCGCGCGCCGCGGACGCGGAGCTCGAGGCGGCCGCGGCGGCGCGCGACGGCGCCCGGGCCGCGCACGAGGCGCTGCGCGCTCGTCGGCTAGCGGCGTTTGCGGCCGGTCTGGGCGCGGTCGCGGCGCGGCTCAAGGAGATGTACCAGCTGCTGACGCTGGGCGGCGACGCCGAGCTGGAGCCGGTCGACTCGCTCGACCCCTTCTCGGAGGGTCTGCGGCTGTCGGTGCGTCCGCCGCGCAAGAGCTGGAAGAACGTGGCCAACCTCTCGGGCGGGGAGCGCACGCTCGCCTCGCTCGCGCTCGTCTTCGCGCTGCACCACTACCGCCCCACGCCCATCTACGTCATGGACGAGATCGACGCCGCCCTCGACCTCCGCAACGTCGCCATCGTCGGACGCTACGTCAAGGAACGAACCAAGAACGCCCAGTTCGTCGTCATCTCCCTCAGAGACGCCATGTTCGAACTCGCAGACAGACTCGTCGGCATCTACAAAACGCACGACGCAACCAAATCCATCACCATCGAACCGAAAGCGTTCCTCGCCGAAAACCGAAACGAACGCAAACCCCACGCGAAAAGCGACGGCAAGGCGCAACGCCCAAACGGCCAAGGAACGACGGACGAAAAGGATGACCGCCGGAGAAGAACGCCGCCAAGCGACAAGGGCAACGCGGAGCCAGAGGGAGAGAGAGAGGGAAACGAAAACGCACGGCCGGACGCCCTCTCGTCTCCCCTGGCGGTCGCGTGAGGAGCAAACGAGAGGAAAATGCCACGCCCCTGTCTTCTTCTTCCTCCTCCTCCTCCTCTCCCCCTCCAGCTTTGATTGGTCGCGCCAAAACCCCGCGCCTCCGAGCCCACCTCCGAGCGCCTCTTCCCCCCAAGAGGGAGCGACTCCCCCCTTTTCCCCCTCCCCTGTCCCTCTCCGACTGTGCCCGTCCGTTCTTCTCCCCCGCTCTTCTCACGCCTCCCCCCCGGCGACCCGCCTTTCCGTTCTCCTCACGCCTCCCCCCCCCGGCGCCCCTCGCCCTGACTCGCGCCTCCTCTTCCTTCTTCTTCCGCGCGCTCTGCGGCTCCTCTGCGACTCGGTCGATTCGAATTCGAACTTCTCCGCCGCCGCGGCGCAAGCCGACGTAAAACGCCACGCGGCAAACCGCCTGGGCACGAAGGGGGGGGGGAGAGAAGAGGGGGAGGGGACGAGGCGAGAGAATTGGGGGAGGCTGCGACGGGAGGCGGCCACAGAAAAAGGGGCGAGGGGGGGGGGGGAGGCGACGCGGAGCGCAAAGACACAAGGTGGGAGGTCGAGAGGAGAGGAGAAGGGAGGCGTGAGCGGGCGCGGCGACGGCGCGAGAAAAGGGAGGCGTGAGCGGGCGCGGCGACGGCGCGAGAAAAGGGAGGCGCGAGCGGGCGTGGCGTCGGCGCGAGAGAAAGGGGCGGGTCCTCAAAATAACTTGCCGCAACGTTTCGTTGCGTTGTGTTTGTCGTTGTCGTTGCGAACGCGCTTGCCTTCCCGCGGTCGGCGGGCCGAAGAGAAAAGAGCCCCGCCCGGTTTTCTCTCTCGGTGGTCCTCGTTCGCTCCCCGCTTTCTCTCTCTCTCTCTCCCAAGCAGCGTTCTCTCCCCGCTTTTCTTTCTCTTGGCCGCTGCTCTTTCCTCCTTTGTTCACTTCCAGACTTTGACGATGCCGTCTGCGGACGAGGTGACGAGGAGGTCTGCCTCGTCGGCTCCCCTTCCGGCGCGGACGTGGATGGCGGCGAGCACGGTCTGGGCGTGGCAGGCCTGGGCGGCGTGCTCGGCCCAGGCGGCGGCGGCGGCCCTCTCGCCCGGCTCGGCGGCGCCGACGGCGCGCAGCTCGCACACTTCGTCCACCACCGCGGCGCCCTGGAAGCTTCTGCGCACGTAGGAAAAGCGCGGGACCGGCAAGGCCGGCTCGGCGCCCACGGCCTGCGGCTCCTCCGGGGCGGGGGCCGGCGCGGGGGGGGGCGGGCAGCAGACCACGTACGACCGCTCGGGCTCCCGCGCGTCCCAGGACCGGATCGTGCGGTCCACCCCGGCCGTCAGCAGCGCGCCCGAGGGCGTCGGGAGCAGCACGCGCACCGCGGCCGGGTCTGCAAACGCCTCCGCGGCCCGCCGCCCGACCTCGTCCGCCGAGGGCAGCGGGCCCAGCAGCGCCTCGGCCGCCGCCCCGGCACGGAACCGGCGCGGCGGCTGCGGCTGCCGAAGCGTCTCCGGCACCTGAAAGGTCTGCGGGACCGAGGGAGACGCGTACGAACCCGCAAAGGACGAGGACGAGGACGGCGAGGGACGCGGCGCAGCGCCGGACGAGGGGGCGGCCGGGTGGCCGACCGTGCCGAGGGCGCCATACGCAAAGGCGCCCGGGCCTGGGGCCATGGAGTCGTCCTTCGCCGCGCCAGCGTAGAGCGAGGGGGGCTGCAGCGACGCGAACGCGCCCACCGAGGCAGGCTGCGCGGCGCCGGAGGGGGCCGCGGAGGAGGCGCCCGTCGCTCCTCCCCCTCCGCTGCCCACTCCGGCCCACCAGGCCGAGGGTCGGAGGGTCTGGATGAAGCGGCCCTCGGCCGGGGCCCAGAGGCCGACCTCCCTGGACCCTGCCGTGGCGACGTAGAGCAGCGGCGCTCCCCTGGAGGCGGCCGGGTCGGCGGCGTCGACGCCGAGGGCGGCCGGGTCGGCGGCCGCGGGCGCGAGGGCCGCGGGCGCCGCGCCGCCCGGGGCGCGGCCGCGCGCGACCGGGACGCCGAAGCGCGCGTCCCAGAGGACGAGCGCGCCGCGCGTCGAGGCCGTGGCCAGCCAGTGCTCGCCCCCGGGCGTCCAGGGCGAGCCCAGCGCGAGCGCGCGCGGGGCGCCCTCTGCGGCGTCCAGGCGCAGCGCCCAGGCCGCGCGCCGCGGCGCGCGCAGGTCGAGGGCGCGCACGGTCCCTCGCGAGTCGGCCACGACCGCCACGCGCGGACCGCGCGCCGCGATCGCGGTCACCGCGCCGCCCAGCTCCAGCGACGCCTCGGCGCTCGCCGAGAGCGCGCCGCCCGCGCCGCCCGGGCGGCCCGCCCGACCGCCCTCCACGCGCCAGATCTGCACGCGGCCGCGCGAGTCGCCCGAGACCACCTCGCCGCCGCCCGGGAGGCACGCCAGGCCGCCCACACGAGCGCCCGCGTGCCCCGCGTGCGTCAGACGCGACCGGAACGCGGCGTCGCGGACGAGACGACGGGCGTCCCACACGCGCACCGACCCGTCCGCGCTGCCCGAGACGAAGAACGAGCCGTCCCCGCCCGCAGCCAGGTGCGTCGCCGCGCGAGAGTGCTCCTCGTAATGCGCCAGGAGAACGCCCCGGGGACGCCACGACGGACGGGGAGGAGGCGGAGGCAGCGCCGCCGGAAGGGAGGGAGAGCCGCGCGCGACGGACGAAGCAGAGGGGGGGGGGACCGAGCCGACGACGCCGTACGACGGGGCGGAGCGGGAGGCCGAGCCGAGGACGCCGTACGAAGGGGTCGAGGAGGAGAGCGCCGCGCCACCGACGCCGTACGACGGGGCGGAAGCGGAGGGCGCCGTGCCGGCGCTCCCCGGGGGGAGGGCGGGAAGCGACGGAGGAGCGGTCCCGGCCTGAGAGGGGGTCGAGACCCCGTCCGATGCGGGGCGCAGAGCGGCGGAGCTGGACGGCGCCGCAGGAGCCGTCCGAGCCGCCTCCGCGCCCGCTCCGGCAGCCGCTCCAGCAGCCGCTCCGACGCCGGCTCCCGCCTCCGCGGCCGCTCCCCTCGGCCCCGCCTGCCCGCCCGCGGGCTCGGCTCTGGCCTTGGGCGGGGGGCCTCCGCCCCAGACCCAGGATCCGGCGGCGGCCTCTGCCCTGCGGGCGTCGTCGGCATCGGGTCCGAGGCCGAGCGCGCCGTCGCTGGCCAGCGCGTCCTGCAGCGCGCGCTCGGCCCTGCGCGCGGCGGCGGACTTGCCGTCGAGCGCGCCGGCGCGCCGGCGGCGCGAGCGCGCCGACAGCGTGGGGCCGGCGGACCGCGTCAGGAAGAGCGGGCGCACGGCCGCGGCCGCGGGCGAGCTGCGAGGAAGCAGCGCGTCCACGTAGGCCTCGAGCCCGACCGCCCGCAGCGCTGCCCCCAGCAGCCCCTCGTCCTCCAGCACCGCGTCCGGAGACAGGGGCAGCACCCGCAACGGCGCGCCGCGCACGTCCGCCCGCGGGGCCGGGGGCGGCGCCGCCGCGAGCGCGGGCAGCGCGGCGCCCGCGGCGGCGGAACCGCCGACGCCCGAGGGAAGCGGGGCGCCGGCGCCGGAGCGGGGCGGCCCGAGCGCGGCTGCGTCCCCGTCCGCGAGCGAGGCCGCGAGCGAGGCCGCGTCCGCCGGGTCGAGCGGCTCGGTCCGCAGCGCGCCGGCCCGCCGCAGCGCCGGCAGCAGAAATGCGGCCGCGTCCGCGGCGCCGAGCTCGCGGCAGGCGGTGGCCACGAGGTCGACGGCCGCGGCGCGCTCGGCCGCGGGCCCGGCCGCCAGCGCCCCGCCCGCGATCGCGGCCAGCGCCACGCGCCGCAGCGCCTGCGGCCGCAGCAGGCCGCGCAGCGCCGCGTCTCGCGCGGCGTCCAGCGCCGCGGACCGAGCGGCGGAGTCGGAGCCGTCCGCGGCGCGCGCGGCGAGCGCCGCCGCCGCGAGCGCCTCGAACGCGGCGGCGCCCAGCGGCGCCAGCGTCGCGGGGAGCGCCCGCAGCAGCGCGCGCCCGGCCGCCGCTCGCGAGGCCGCGGCCGCGGCGTCCACATACGCGGGGTCCAGCAGCCCGCGCGACTCTGCCGCGCCCCCCCCGGTGCCCGCGGCCGGGAGCGTCGCAGAGACAGAGTCGGAGACCCGGGCTCCGGGGGCGGCCGGCCGTCGGCCGCCGCCGCGGCGCGCGGCGGCCACGGCGGCCTCGGCTGCCTCCTCGAAGGCCTGCACGGCCCACAGCACGACGGGCGCGAGCGTGCGGGCGGTCTCGGCTCTGCCCAGGAAGGCGGCCATCTCGCCGAGCCGCGGGGCCAGCGCCAGCGCGGCCGCGGGCGAGCGGGAGCGCAGCAGCTCGGCCGCCTCGCGCGCGACGAACGAGCGCACCGTCGAGAGCTCCTCGTCGAGGTCCACCCCGAGCGACGCGCCTCCCGACCGCGGCGAAAACGGCCCCGGAGACGCCGGCGGAGAAAACGAGCCGGCCCCCGGCCGCCGGGTGGCGCGGGACGGCGACGCGAGGGAGGGGGAGGGGGGAAGGGCCGGGGGAACGGGCGCGGCGTGAGACGGCAAGGACTTTGGCGGAGAGGGTCCGGAGGGCGGCGTCGCAGAGCCGCCGCAGGAGGCGGTCGCGGAGGGCGCCGGGGGCGCGGGGGGGGCAGCGGCGGCGGGGAGGGTTGCGGTGGCGGCGGGGATCTCGCCGGCGCCGGAGATCGTCGCGACGCCGGAAGTCACCGTGACGTCTGGACTCGCCGCGGCGTCGTCCCCCTCCTCCTCAGTTTCTTCGGCCGCGTCTCGAGAAGCTGATCCCGCGGCCGTCTTGGCACCGTCGCGCTTGCCCCTCGCCTCCGACGCGCCTCCAGCTCCCTCCGATGCGTCGTTGCGCTCGCCCGTCGCCGCCGCCGCGCTCTCCACCAGCAGATCTGGGTCCACGTTTCCCTGCAGCGCCTGAAGCGCGCCTCGCGGGACGGGGGCGCCTGCCGGCGCTGCGGCCCCGGCGCCACACCCCCCCGCTCCCTCGAGGGCCCGTCCTTGCGCTGCGGCTGCCCTTCTTCGTTCGCGGAGGGTGGCGAGGAACTCATCGGCGGCTCTGGCGAGCTTTGGGAGCGCTGCGCCGTAGGCCGCCGCGATGCCGGGGTGGGGGTTGTGCGGGAGCTTGGAGAGCGAGGGAAAGACGTACTCCGAGTAGAGCCTCGCCTCGCGCTCGGGCGGGGCGTCGACGGACGCGAGCACGTCGCAGAGTGCGCTCAGCGCCGCGCACGTGACGGCCGCCGAGCGCTCGTCCGCCGCCGCCACGAGCCACGGCACCGCGCGCCCCAGCCGCGCCGCGTCGTCGCCGCAGCGCGCCGCCGCGTCGCGCAGCGCGAACAGCAGCTCGATCTTCGCGTCCGTCGCCGACGCGCCCGTGCTCGCCGTGCACAGCAGAGCAAGCAGGATGACGTACGCGGGGTGCGACAGCGCAGCGTCGCGCGACCCCGCCACCGCGGAGATCGAACACGGCGCGGGAACGGCGGGAGCGACGGGGGGACGCGAGGCGGCCGCGGGAGACGGCGAGAGCGCAGCGGCGGCGGGGCTGGCGGCAACGGAAGCAGTCGCAGACGGAGCGCCAGCGGCGGAGGTGCCAGCCGCTGCAGCGGCTTCACGCAGGTCTCCGGAAGAGGCGCCGCGCGCGGCGCGGCCGCCCCCGGCGTCTCCCCGAGCGCGACGGGTGCCGCCTCCGCTGACGTCTCCCCGGGCGCCCCCTGCGCCGCCTCCGCTGGCGTCCCTCCGAACGCTCCCTGCGCCGCCTCCGCTGGCGTCCCTACGAACGCTCCCTGCGCCGCCTCCGTCGTCCCCCGCGGCCGCTTTCCCCCCTTGAACGACCAGTCCGGCCTCGAGTCGGGCCGCGAGCGCCCGCGTCTCCGCCAAGAGACTGTCGTCCGCGGCCAGAGGGTCCGGGGGAGAAGCGCGCGAGGCGCCCGGCCGGTCGGTGGGGGCGCGGGGGGCTCCGGGGGCGGGAGCCTCTGCGGGAGGGACCGGTGCCGCAGCGCCCAATCCCGCGCAGGAACGGGACCGCGCGGCAAGGAGATGCCCATCGTGCGGGTTTTCAGAGCTCCCGGAGGCTCCACCCCGCCCCCCCTGGTCGTTCCCAGCCCTTCCGGAGGCTCCGTCCTGTCCCCCCTGCGAGCTTCCAGAGCCCCAGGAGGCTCCCCTTCCCTCCCTCCGCTCGTTTCGCGAGCCTCCGATTGCCCCACTCTCTGCCCCTGCAGAGCCTGCATCTGTCGCGTTCTCCGCCTTTCCGCCCTCCTTCCTTTGCTCTTCGAGGTCTCGGGCGAGAAAGTCGGTGACTTTGCCCCAGGAGGCGAGCAGCAGCTCTGCGAGCGCGTCCGGCTTGCTGCCGGCGGCCCGGGCCAGGAGGGTCCGCAGCTCGCCGCGACGCATCCAGGCCGGAAAGGCGGCCCGGCCGAGGTCGCTCGAGAGGTACTGCCGCGCGGTCAGGCGCTTGGAGGGGTCGGTCTGAACCATGTGCGACACCAACTCCCGGATGGCGGGAGGAAGGCGCGAAAGACGCTCGCGCGGGGAAAACGTCCCGGCACGGTACGCCAACAGCTGCAGAGGGGAGAGGAGAAGGGAGGATGGAGGAGGGTGGGCGAGAAGAAGGGGGAGGGAGGGGTGGATGGGGGGAGGGTGGGCGAGAAGAAGGGGGAGGAGAAGGGAGGATGGGGGAGGGTGGGGGAGAAGGAGGGAGAGGGAGGGGAGGATGGGGGGAGGGTGGGCGAGAAGAAGGGGGAGGAGAAGGGAGGATGGGGGGAGGGTGGGGGAGGACGGGAATGGGGCGAGGGTGGGGGGCAAGCTGCTTTGTGGGCAGTCTCCCTTTCGGAAGAGGCTCGACTCCGCGCAGGGGGGCGGAAAGGGAGCCGGAAACGCCTCCAAGCCCCGGAGGGCCCAAAAGACTCACGAGTCCTCTTCCGGAGAGACCGGCTCTTCCCTCCCACCTGCGAGGCGCGGCCCAGACCGGGTCTCACACCGCTCCCGCTCCCCCTCCCGCTTGTGAGCCGCGGCCCATGGGCCGCGCCTCACACCACTCCCCCCCACCCATTCCCCCCCTTCCTGATCGGCCTCCCCCGTAACCCTAACCCTACCCCCCGGCCCGTAACCCTAACTCTGCTCCGCCGGCCGGCCTGTCGCACCTCGGAATAGTCGAAGAGCGGGTCGCCGTCGAGGAAGAGCTGCGCGATCGTGGCTCCGGCGCTGAAGATGTCCGCTGCGTGCGTCGCGCCCGTCGGCAGCGGAGCCGCGGCGGCTTCCTGCGGCGCGGGCGACGAGGCCGAAGCGGGGGGAGGCGGGGCCGAGGGGGGG
>PGFX01003279.1:0-12190 GCA_003612995.1 Prototheca bovis | reverse complement strand
CCAGGCAGCGTGGGCTGGCGCGTGCTTTGCGCGGTTCTTTGCGCGCGAGTTTCGGTCGGTCCCTTTTGCATGCCCTTTTGACCCTCGCTCCGCCCCCCCCCCCCCCCCCTCCCTCCCCCCCGCTCCTCTCTCGTCGCGTCGCAGTGGAGCCGCTCGAGCCCCAGGGCTCTCCCGGCGTCGGTTCGCGCAGAAGGCTCGCGGCAACGTCTCGAGGATTGAACATCAGTCTCGAGGATTACGTGCGTGGGGATGGCGTCCGACGACGCGGCCCGGCGGTGACCTCTCGGGTCGCGCCGCCCGGGAGCTGACCGTCGAGGCTGGGGGAGCTCCGCGGCACGCCGCCGCGGCGCGGCCCGCGACCCGCCGTGCTTGTCGGCGAAGCAGACGTTCGTTCGTTCGAAATCGCGACGCCGGCACGCGTTCTGCCCTGGCGAGGGCGTTTGCGACGCGCCCCGGATCTGCGTTTGCGCGCGGTCTGGAGAGGCGATCGGGGAGCGAGGAGGCAGGGAAGCGCATTTCGGCCGGAAGCGGTCCCGAGCGGGGGGAGGTGCGTGGGAAGCGGGACGAAGCGCCGGGAGCTCTGGGCGGGTGTGGAGCTGGGCGCGGGGCGGTCGGCGGAGGGAGGAGGCTGATGGCTGAGGGAACTGCGAGGTGAGCGAGGGGGGAAGGGCACAGGAAGGGGCGGCGGGGTGCGGCGAGAGAGCTGGGCGAAGCTGCGCGGGGGGTCGACCACGAAGGCGGTCGGCGGGCCGCGGGGGACCGCAGGCGGGAGGGCGAACGGGGCGAGGTTTGCGCAGGACAGGCGCGGGGGGGGGGGACGGACGGGGGTGGGGATGGCCAAGCCCCCGGGCGCGGCGGAGTGGGATGGGGAGCGGGGGGCAGGAGGTGGAGGGCGGGCGGAGGGAAAGGTGAGGGCGGGAGGGTGGAGTTTTCCTCTCTTGTCTGGGACCTCTCCTCGCCTCCTCCCGCCCACGGCTTCTCCTCCCCCCCCTCCGGCCCACGGCCTCTCGTTTCCTCCTGCCTGCGACCTCCCTCCTCCCCCCCCCCCCCCCGTTTCCCCTCTTCCTCTGCAGTTCCCCAACTACTATGCGTACGACATGCTTCTTCCTTCCGAGAACAGCGCGGCTGGAGTGGTGTACCAGGGCACCCGCCAGCGTTCGATGCAGTTTCTGGCCAAGCTGCTCCGTGGCGAGGGGGTGCGGGTGGTGGCGGTGGGCGGGAGCGTGACCGCCGAGGCGGGCGCCTACCGCGGCAACGCCTACCACAAGCGCTACATGCGCTGGCTCAACGAAACGTTCCCGGTGACGTGTCTGGCCACGTCGTCGCTGGACGACTCGCTCGTGCTGGACGTCGACTCGACCGGCCAGACGGCTGGCGAAACCTCGGCCCCGGGCGCAGGACTCGTGGTCGGCTACGCCATCGACGGCGACGCCATCACCTCGACCACCACCGAAGTCGCAAACGCATCGCCGGAGACGGAAACCGCAGATGCAAGCGCATCACCCGACGCGAGCGCCAACGCCGACGCCTCTCCCTCGCCGTCGCCGTCGCCCTCGCCTGACGCCTCCATCGCCTCTCCGTCTCCGACGGACGCGGTCGAGGAGGTCGTCGCCACGTCGCCCTCGCCCTCTGCCGCCGTCGCTGCCCCGTCGCCCTCAGCGGCCGCCTCGTCGACCCCGTCGCCCTCCTCCGCTCCCGATGCCTCCAGCGCCTCGGGCGTCGACGTGACCCTTCCCTCGCCGCCGCAGACCTCGGCCTCGGCGCCCGCCGCCTCGGCACCCGTCGCCACGGCGCCGGCCCCGGCGCCCGAGGAGGACGGGTGGGCGCCGGGCGCGGTCGACGACGGCTACGACGAGGCTCTGGGTGGCGACCACGACGAGCTGTCTGCGCCATCGTCGTCCTCCGCCTCAGCCGCGACGTCCGAGACCTCGTCCCGCACCCGAGCCTCGTCCCTCTCGACCACGGTCACGACCCCCACCGATGGCTCGACCGTCCAGACCACCGCCTCGCCTTCCCCCTCTTCCTCCCCCTCCCCCTCCTCATCCACGTCCGCCACCGCCTCGCCTTCCGTGTCCTCGTACTACGCAAACGTGAGCGGGACGATCCCGGCGCACGAGCCGCTGTGCGAGCACGAGCTGGTGTTGGACGCGCTGGGCTCGACGACGTCTGCGCTCTTCTCCGGCTGCTTCCCGTCGGCCGTGGACCAGACGGGCGACCTGTACATCGTGGACTTTACGCTCAACGACCCGGTGGCCGAGGACGTGACGGGCCCGACGCGCGTGGCCTTCGAGCGCCTGCTGCGGCAGATCCTGTCGCTGCCCCAGGCGCCGGCCGTGATCGTGCTGGGCCAGTGGTCGAACGAGCCCGCCAACGCGACCTTTTGGTACACGCCCGAGCGGCAGCTCTCGCTGATCTCGCAGGCGTACGACGTCGCGTTCCTTTCGCTGCGCGACGCCGCCTGGCCGCTGCTCAACCGCCGCGAGGGATTCTACACCAACGGCACGATCACGACCGACGTCAAGGACGTCCTCGGCGCCGACGCCTGGGCCGCGCTCGTCGCCTCGGACGAGATCGAGCCCGCCGAGGAGCTCTACCTCTTCTACGACTCGGCGCACCCGGCCGACCAGACCGGCCACCGCGCGCTCGCAGACCTGCTGGTCGAGTACACGCAGCGCGCCGGCGAGCAGATGGCCCGCGTCATCCCCGACTGGTTCGTCGCGGGCGACTACCTGCCCGCCAACCAGACCGACCTCGTCGACTCGATCATCGCCGCGCCCTACGACGCGACCATGACCACGTGCGTGACCGGCGCCGGCATCTACAACGCCACCACCAACCAGGCCGGGTTTGCCTGGGCCGCCCGCAACGCCTCGGCCGACGCCTACGCCGACCAGAACTGGGCGCTCATCGCCACCGAGGTCGGCTCGAGCGTCACGTTCACGTTCGACTCGAGGATCCTCGTCGCCAGCTCGGCCATCGAGGCCTCGTCCGACCTCGTCGACGCCAACCTGCTCGTCCGCCGCTCGCCCACCGACTACGGCCTCGCCGCCATCGAGTGCGCCGGCTGCGCCTGCGACCAGACGTCCACCGTCAACGCCACCTGGAGCCTCGCCGAGGCCCAGACCGTGCCCATCGCCGTGCCCGTCACGCAGGCAGAGGTCTGCGAGATGACCCTCACGCTCATCGAGGGCGCCATCTTCGAGCTGCGGGGCGTCGTCGTCGTGCCCCACGACGCCGTCACCTACACCGTGCCAAACTCCCAGGGAGACTTTTTCTCGAGGCCCACCGCGCTCGCAACCGCCACAACCAACTACGCCTAAGGTCGGAAAACGTAGAAGCGCGGGAGAGCGTGGGAGGGAGGGGAGGGGGGAGGTCGTGGGCGCATGCCCCCGCCCACGCGCTCGCACACTCTCTCTCCCGCCTACTCGAGCACGCGCTCGCACACTCTCTCTCCCGCCTACTCGACCGCGCGCCCGCCCGCTTTCTCGCCCGCGTTTTCGCCCTGGACCCCCTCCATCGCCTCCACCACCTCCCCTCTCCGGGTGCCCGACCCGGCGTCGCGCGACCCCGGGGCGCACCCGCCTGCCTTGTCTCTCCGCCGACCTCGACCTTCCCTCTTCGACCTTTCCGCTTCTCGCCACGTTGTCTCTCCCGCAGACCTCTGTCGCCTTTGTCGCCTTGTCCCTCCGTCTTGTCCCCTCGCCTTGTCCTCCTCCTTGCGCTTGCCCCTCGCCCCTTCGCCTCCGCCCCAACCGCCGCTCGATCCGGTTCGCATTCAGCACGACGGGTCGAGCGGCGTCCCCGCTCACCACGCGACGGCAGCGGACGTCAACGTTCTCTGCCCGCGCCGTCGCCGTCGCCCCGGCGCTCTCGCGGGTCCGTCTCCCGACGTCATGCCTTCAGCCCCCCTGCGCCGCCCCAGCTCGCCTGGCTGCATTTGGCGGAAGGGGCCGCTCGGCGCGTCTCGGAGTCTCTCTGGAGCGGCACGCGTGCCTCTCCTGACCGGTCTTGCGCGCCCTCCGCGCCCCAACACGCGCTCCACTCTGCACTGCACCTTCGCTCCCCGTCCTCGCCTTTGGCTCGCCGCTGCAGTGGAGTTTTCCCCAGCGACCCCGCGCTTGCGCACGATTCTCCGCCCCGCCCCTCCGCACGCCGGTGCGCATCTCGCTTCCGCTCTCACCTACCCTCGACGCTCTTCCGGGCTCATGCGACCTCCCCACGTCGTTCGCCGACTGCTTTCCTTCTCCTTTCGTCGTTCGCCGACCGCCTCCTGCCTCCCCGTGTCGCCCCTCGTCACCTCACCCCCTCCGTTTTCGCGCATCGCATTTTCACCTGCCGCGATCCGCACGCGACCTCCGCGTGCGCTCCCGCACCCTTTGTCCCCCAACGTCCGCCTCGGCAGACCCTTGCCTCGCCCTCATCCGCGCGGCCGGGCGCCTTGCCCGTCCGTCCTGGCCCGCGGCTCCTGCGCTTGGCGCTTGCACCTTTTCTCCGCCGTCTCGATCGGGCGACGTTCCTCGCCCGCGAGACCTTGCACCTCCACGACACCCCGCCGCCCTGCCTGGCCCTTCTCCCTCCTCCGCCAGACCTCGGCGCACCCTTGCTCGGCTCGCGCTTGCACGTTTCCATCGCCACCCCCCCCCCCCCCCTCTCTGGGGCCGTGGCCTCGATATGTTCTTCTCGCCGCCCACAGGCGCCTCCTCTTCGTCCCTTCCCTTGCTTGTCTTGCCTCCTTTCGCGCTGCTCGCTATGCCATCTGCATCTGTTTCCTCGCCACCGCCCTCCCCCCACGTCCACCTCGACCTTTCCACGGCGCCGTTCCCTTTGTTCGCTCGCATCCCGCACTCGTTCCGAGGTCGTCCCTCCTCTCCCCGAGCACCGCCGTTCCTTTCACCCGCATTTCCAACGCTCTCTCTTCTCGGATGCGTTCGTCACCTCCACGCGCTCTTCCCTCCCGACGCGCCCGCCGCGCCCCTTTGCGCGCCGCGGCATCGCCGGGCTGCAGACGAGCCCCGTTGCTTCCAGTCCCCCATTTCCCTTCGATCTCGATGCGTTCCCGTTCTTGCCCATCCCTTCGAGGCCTCTTCGCTCAGGCCCTCCGTTTCGGCCGCTCGCCTGTCGAGCGGCCCGCCCGCTTTCCCACTCGCGCTTCCTTCTCGCTCGGACGCATCCCCTTTCGACGCGGCGCGCCGAGCGACCGCGTCGCCCCTCGCCGCCTCTCGCGCGCGCAGCTGCGCGCGAGCGCAGGCCTGCGCTTCAACGCACGACGCGCACACGCGTGCGCCGACCCGGTGTACTGTTTCTTCGCCTCGCCCATTTTCGCTTCGTCCTCTCCCGTCTGCGACACCGCCCCCGAGAGACCCTCGCGGCCCCGCCGCCTTCGAGGGTCCCCTCGCCGTCCCTCCTCCCCTTTTCGATCATCGACGCCGCGTTCTTTCCGCCGCGCTCTTCTGCATCCAGACGCGCGTGCTTGCGCATTCGCCGTGAGCCTCCGCAGATTGCGAGCTCTGGCGCGCCGCGTCCCTCTGTCAACGCGCTTCTCGCCCTTCTTCGTCCCACCTGCGACCAATCGTGGGCCTTCCGCGTCTTTCCCTCCCCTCCCCCCGCTCCCGCGACCTGGCTGTCCATCCGAACAGCCGCCGTCGTTCGCTTCCGTTCTCGACGCTCGCTCGAGCGCAACACAAACACAAGGAGGCCGAGGAGCGTCGCATCTGCGCCTCTTCGACGGATCGAGGAGAAGGCTACTCGAGACGTTGGCTGCTCCCGTCTCGACCGTCGAGCACGATCCGCCCGCTCCCTTCCGCTCCCCTTTCCCGTGTCTTCGACAGAAGCACGCGAGAGAAGGGAGAAGGGGGGAAGGCGGGTTCGGAACCGTCATCGGTGAGCGATGCTCACGGGTGAAGCTTCCGAGGCGCCCCACGAGGCGGGCCCCAACGTCCGACGCACTGCTCCTCCCTCCCGTCCTCCACCTTTCCCCCGCCTCTTTCCTGCCCCATACGGGCGTCTCTCCGCTCTCCACCCCGCCCACCGGGCGTTGAGGCGCCCCGCCGCCCACCTCACAGCGCGTTCCGAAAGCCGTTGTGAGGATAGCCGGAACCCCAAAGCCCTCGCCGATCGGCACGGCCTCGTCCACTCGTCCCCCTCCTCGCCTTTCGGCCTTTTCTCTCCACCTCTTGGTCTCTCCTTTTTTTTCACATCTCTCCCCAGCCCTAGTTCCGCTCCTGCTCCCCCTTTTTTTTCAACGTCACACCTTTTTCGGCTCCTCACCTGAGCCGTCGACTCTTGTCGCCGTTTGCAAGACGCGCCCTTTCGCGGCTCCGCCAGCTCCCCGCCCTCGTCCCCAAGCCCCGCGGCACTGCCAGCCCCCCGCCCCCGCTCCTGCCCCCGAGCCCCGCGGCTCTGCCAGTCCCCCGCCCCCGTCCCCGAGCCCCGCGACCCCGCTAGCCACCACCAATTCCTCCTCCTTCTCCAAGCCTTTCGATTGCTCTCGCGCCCGCGTCCTGGCCGCGAGAGCCGAACCCTGCTCGCCGGGCGCCCTGCGCCCCCACCGAGCCTCTTCCGCCCTCCCCTTTCCTGTCTGTCGATCTCCCTGTCCGTCTCGCTTGCGAGCACCGGGCCCGCCTCTCCTTCCCGCGCTCCGTCGGACGTTTCTCCATTGCATCGACCACAACCCGTGGCTCGAGACCCGGCATCGCTTCGAAATCGCACCGCAAAAATCCGCTCAAGCGCAGCGTGGGGAGAAGCGGCAGCACGGCGGGAGGGGAGGCTGACGTCGGCCGGGAAGCGAGCGCGCCCGGGCAGGATCGAAAGCGCCGAGCGGCGAGCCACGCATCCGTGGCGATGCGCGATGCGAACGTGCGCCCCGATGGGGGGGCTCGCGTCGCCGCCGCCGCGCCCCCTTCCGCCCCTCCCCCCCTCGGGCAGTCCCCGTCCACCATCCGCCCCCCTCGCTTCCCACCCCTCCACACACGTTCGTCTACCGCCCCCTTTTCGTCGTCCTCCTCGGCTTCTTTTCAATCCGGTCCCCCCCCCGTTCCCCCCCCCCCCCCCCCCCCCCGCTCCCGCCCACATCCCACCTTTTCCCCCCTGATCCGATCGCCATCCCCTGCGGCCGCAGCCCCCTCCCGCGCCGCCCGCGCGGGAAAATCCTGGCGGGACGCCGGGCCCTTCAAGTGGGCGCCGCGGTGCGCGTGGGGCGCTTCGCGTCGTCGGTTCTCGACGGTCGCGGCGCCCTCCGAGCGACGGCGCTCCTCGAGCGCCGTCGCCCGGATCCCCCTCCATCTCAAGTCGCGCGCTGCCCCCCCGCTCACGACGGTGCGTCTCCCGCGCGGCCGCGGCGCGGCGGCTGCGCCTAGGCGGCCTGGCGTTCGCGCCGGCGGCAGACCCTGCGGTTTGCTTGCGTTTGGAATCGCAGCCGTTGCGACGCTGCAGCTGCGCGCGTTCGTGGCGCACCGCACGCGCGTCTCTCCCTCGCGGCGATGAGCGGCGGCGGCGGCGGCGGTGGCGATGACCTGCGAGGAGATCATACCATTCGTACCCACCGGCACCACGTGTGTCGGCTCGTGGCGACTTTCCATGGTTAGGACGGTATCTGAGGTCATTTCGCGCCGCCTCCGCGCGGCGTCCGCGATCGCTCGCACGGCAGGGCCTCCCGCGACCGCTCTTCCGGTCGGGGGTGGTTTGCCTCGGCAGCCGTGCAAGACGGACAAATTCTGCAAACTACGGTGGTTTCGCGTGTTTAACTGTCGCGATATCGCAACCTGATGCTGATTACATTTCCGCACCTCCATTTTCCCACGCGCAGACGGCTTGGCCGCCCGGAGAGCGAGACGCAGCATGCCCCTGAGAGCGCTCAGAATGGTGCGTCGCGGTCGGGGGCCCTCGGCGCTCGGCGGCCGTCGGGCCGCGCGTCGCCCTTGTCGATTCGTCCTTTCCCCCTTGCGCGCCGGCAACGATGCGCGCGGGCTCCCCTTTCCTTGGCGTGGCGGTATGCGGCTTTTGTCGCTGTGACCAGACTCGAATGCAATGGAGCCCAGAGCGTCCCGAAAGGGCCGTTGGAGTTTGTTGGATGCCGACGCCCAGTGCGACGAACGTCCCGGTTCTCCTCTGGACATTTCTCGAAGAGCTTTCTCTTCCGACCTCCGCGCGCGCCTCTTCCCCCCCGCGCTCTGTGCACCGCCGACTCGTCCCCCTTCCACCCCTCCCTCCCAGGTCCGCCCAGCTCTTCGGCGCGCGCGAACGCATTTCGTTCCCCCTTTGATTTCCCTGACTCTCGCGTGCGCGGCACCTCGCCCTGCGCGCGCTCTTTCTTTCGTGTGATTCTGACGAGAGGCCGCTGGCCTCTTTGCATTTCGACCTGACTGCAGCAGCGGCGAACGAGAATGCGGGAGAGAGGGAGAGAAACTGCGTGGGACGATGGGTGGGGAAAACGAAACGGTGACGAGAAGCGTCGGGGCCGGCCGCGCTTCCACGCCCGGCTCGCGGGCGTCCGGTTCTCGCGGCGCTGCGCAGCGGAAAAGGGAGCGCCCTGGCGCGACCCCGCGCGTCCAGCTCCCGGACTCGGAAAAGCCGAAGAGCATCCCCGACTTCCCGACCTCCCTGGCGTCTCCCGTTCGCTGTTCCCGCCCCGGTCCTTTTCTCCTGCGAGCCTCAGACGCGCCTTTACGGTCGTCAGCGGCGGCCGCCGTCGACGGGCCGCGTCTGCGTCCGGGTCCCGCCGAAAGCAGGTCGAGCGGGCGAGCGCCCCGGTCGGGCGCTCGCTCCGAGCCCGAGGCGGGGACGACCCCCGCCACGACGCGAACGCGGCCCGCGGGTAGAGGCCTCGAGCGAACGCGTTCATCCTCACCGGCTCGCAGGATCGCGAAAAGGGCCGCGACGCAACGCGCCGACGCGCAGAGACGCAGGAAGGAAAACAAGCAGAGCGGCGGCGGGGATCGTTCGGCTCCCGGTCCCCGTTCCGCCATTCTCCCCCCGCTCCGCTCTCCGCCGTGGCGCGCGACGACTCACGCGTCGCATCGCTGGCCCTGATCCAGACCGAACGAACCGCAATGCGTACCGATCGGTGCTCGCGACGACAGTCTCTCCAGCGCCGCCCGCGCGAGGGCGCGCGCGCCAAAGCCGGCCGTCGCGGCGATCGCTCGCCGCGCCTGTCCGGCTGCGGACGTCGCGCTTGCGGCACGTCGAGCGCGCTCCCGATGCACTGCTCGACCGCCTCCGAGACGTGTCGGAACGCGCGCGATCGACGCGGCGTCCTTGGCGTGGGGGCGTGCTCCTCCCCCCCCCGCTATCGCCCGCGCGGCGCGCCCGCGGGGGGCGGCGCGCGCGGGGCATGGAGGCCGCGACGCCCCGCCCGCCGCGAAAGGAGCCCGTCGCGCGGTCGTCGGGACAGGACCGGCTCTGCTCGAGCGTCGTCACTGCTCCCGCACCGATGCTGCAATCCATCCTGTTGGGCGCCGTGTCGAGCGGGGTGAACGTGCGTTTCGCGGACGTCCTCGCTGCCGCACTTTGCCGCCCTCCTCCCCTCCCCCGCCCCCCGCGTTCGCGCTCCTTCCCCCCCCCTTGTCTCGCTCCCTCGCTCGCCCGTCCCGGCGGGACTCGCGGCGGATCGCGGCGGCGTCGGGCGGCGGCGTCGCGTTGTTGCTCTGCGTGCAGAGCGCGCCGAGGCGCGACGCACGCCGGACGCCGTTGCTCGCGGCGGCGAGCGGCGGCGAGGCGATGGGCCTGGCGGTGGGCGCTCGGCGCGCGCGCGCGGCTCCGGGACGGGGGAAGAGGGCAGAAGGAGGCGGAGAAGGGGGACGTGGGGAAGGGAGGGGCGGGGCGGGAAAAAAAGGGGAAAGGGAGACGTGGGGAAAGGAGGGGCGGGGCGGGCAAAAAGGGGGAAGGGGGACGTGGGGAAAAGCGCGGGGACTGCGGTGCCGGCGGAACGAGGTTCCCCGGTCGTCCGAGCGGGGCTCGCGCGGAGTTCGCGTTCCGGGCCGCGCACCGCGGCGCGCGGTAGGCACGTCGCGCTTGCCGCTTCCGCCCGACCCCGTGCGTCCGACCCCTCCCCTCTCTCTCCTCGATGCCCTTTCCGCGCGCAGTCGCAGACGCTGGCTGCTCTGAACGTCGTGTTCGTGGTCGGGACGCTGGCCGTGCTGTGCGCGCTCTTCCTGTGCTGGGAGTCTGCGCCGCAGCTGGTGCCGCACCTGGCGGCGCTCGGCGCGCTGACGCTCGCGCTGGCCGCGGCGATCAACTGGCTGGTGGGCTCGGTCGGGTTGACCCCGGTCGCGGCGCAGCGCCGCGAGCTGGGCCTGGAGGAGGCGGACGAGGGCGAGACCGAGGAAGAGGAGGAGGAGGAGCTCGAGGAGGAGATTGACGCCCGCCTGGACCCCCGGGAGGAGAGCGTTATCGCCGGCGGCCGCGCGCGCGGCAAGCTCTCCGCGGCGCCCTCCGAGGAGGACGAGGACTGGGAGCGCGTGCCGAGAGCCGTGAAGGAGAGGGAGGAGAAGGAGGAGCAGCGCGTCGAAGCGGCCATCCAGCAGGCCGCCGAGCAGGCCGAGGAGGGGCAGAAGGAAGAGCAGGAAGAGAAGGAGGAGGAGGAGGAAGAGGAGGAGGAAGAGGAGGCAAAGGCCCCCCGGCTCCGCAGGCGCGTCCGCCGGGCGTAAGCAAGCGGCCGAGAAGCCGACAGCACGCCGACTTCGCGCGAGCGGCCGGTCGTAGGCCATCGGCTTCGCGCGAGCTGCCGGTCGTTGTCGCCTGGGGCGTTCGCGTAGGGCGAGCCGAGCGCTTCTCCCGTACGCGCTCCCCCCCCCCCCCATACCCCCTTTTCGACTCCTCTCCCTGCTCTCCCGATGACCCCTTTCTTTCCCCCGCTTCGCGGCCTCGCGCGGCTCGGACGCCGAGCCGCGATTCGGGGCGGCGTCCCCGTCCGTCTCCGCTCCCTTGTGCCTGCGTGCGGCGACTTGCCGTCGCCCGCGCCGCACGTTCCGCCTCGGGCGAATGCTTTCCCGCACCGTTTCCGTGCTTTTTACGCTTCATCGCCTGCATCGGCATCTGCATCGGCGGACGCGCCTGCATCGCCTGCATCGGCGTCTGCATCAGCGGACGCGCCCGCATCGGCGGCTGCGTCTGCATCGACGTCCGTCCCTTTGCCTGCCTCCGCCCCCTCGTCCTCCTCCCCCGCCACTTCCCCCCCATCCCCCCGCGCATCTCCGTTGCCCGTTCGTCCTCGCGCGGTGACCGTGTCGTCGTCGTTTCTGTCTCCCGCGGCGTCCGCCGCGCTTCCCCCCGCTCCCTTTTCCCTGCCGTCTCCGCTCCCCGCCCGGGGGTCTCGGGTGGCTGTGGCGCTGTCGGGGGGCGTGGACTCTGCGGTCGCGGCGTGTCTGCTGCGCGACGCGGGCGTTGACTGCACGTGTTTGTTCATGCGCAACTGGGACGAGCGCGAGGAGGGCGCGGCGTGCTCCGCGGACGCGGACGCGCGGCGCGCGCAGGCGGTCGCGGCGCGGCTGGGGCTGCCCTTTTGCGAGGTCGATTTCGTGTCGGCATACTGGACGCGCGTCTTCTCCACCTTTCTCGAAGGCATCCAGGAGGGACGCACGCCGAATCCGGACCTCGCCTGCAACCGACACATCAAGTTTGATCTCCTGCTCGAAGTCGCGCGACAACACGGCTGCGACTACCTCGCCACGGGACACTACGCCAGGGTCGACAAACGGGACGCCGCGGAGGGCCCGCGGGACACCGCTCCCCCCCCGCCCCTCGCGGAGGGCCCGCGGGACGCCGCTCCCCCCCCGCCCCCCGGGGAGGGCTCTTCTGCGCCCCCCCCCTCGGGGCTCCCCCGCCTGCTGCGCGGGGCGGACCGCGACAAGGACCAGTCGTACTTTCTCGCGAGCGTCCGGCCCGAGTCGCTGAATCACGTCATCTTCCCGCTGGGCGAGGCGCGCTCCAAGGCGGACGTGCGCGCGTACGCGCGCGCGCGCGGGCTGGTTCCGGAAGACCTCAGGTCCTCGGCCGGCATCTGCTTTGTGGGCCGCCGAAAGTTCGGCCAGTTCCTCAGCCAGTACGTCGAGCCCCTCCCGGGAACGTTCGTAGGACTCCAAGAGGCCAACGAAGCAGGGCTGTTCGATGGAGCCACGGCACTGGGCGAGCGGGCACGCGTCCCCGCCCAGGGCGAGCAGGCCCCCGCCCCCGCTCCCGCCCCCGCCCAGGGCGG
>PGFX01003268.1:0-12254 GCA_003612995.1 Prototheca bovis | reverse complement strand
GCGGGGGGGGGGCGGAGTGGAAGCCGGGACGGAAGTGGACGGGAAGGGGGGCGAGGGGCGGGTGCGGGAGATCCTGCATCCGACGAAACGAGGCAAAGGGTAGGAGAGTAGGCGGGCGCGATGGCGGGGCGCGGAGCGAGAGCGCAGGAGGGGGATGGGGAGAATGCCTGCATGGGCGGTGCGGCCGGCCGGGGACCCTCGCATGGGCGGTGCGGCCGGCCGGGGACCCTCGCATGGGCGGTGCGGCCGGCCGGGGACCCTCGCATGGGCGGTGCGGCCGGCCGGGGAGGCGCCGCCAAGTGGCCGTCCTCGGGGCGTCCCTCGTCACGCCATCTCGAGGGCGGTCCTGGCCTCTTCCTCGAGGAGCTCAAAGCCCTGGTAGGCGGCCACCTGCACGAAGGCTCGGATGCGGGCCACAGCGCCGTCCCTCGGCACCGTCGAGCGCACCTTGCCCGAGCCGCAGACGTCGCAGCGCTCCGAGAGCAGGTGCAGCGCGGCCGTGCCGCACCGCGCGCAAGCGAGGTCCTGCAGCGCGTACGCGTCGATGCCCTGCCAGAGCGAGGCCCGCAGCGAGGCCTCGACGTCGTCCGGGTCGGGCACCGCGCCGCACGTCGGGCAGCTCCAGTCGCGCTCGGCGACGCGGGCGTCCCGCAGCGCGTCCACGCAGCGCGTCTCCAGGCAGCGCGGGCACGAGACGTCGGCGATGGGCAGCGAGAGGCATGGGTCGCGGAACTCGGCCTCGGGGCTAAACTCGCGCACGTTGAGCGCGCGCAGCAGCTGGCGCTTGAGGGCACCGACCGCGGCGCGCTGCTGCGGGTCGAGCCCGGCCGCCGCGCATGCGCAGCGGGCCAGCGCCAGCGCCGGCGAGCCGCGCAGCGCCTCGGGCTCCCAGCAGCCGGGCAGCCGCGGGAAGGTGTGCCTCTCGTCGCCGTCGTGCGCCGTCGCCTTGGCGGCCACCGAGCGCACGCGCCGCAGCAGCCGGTCCGCCATCTCGCCCTGCAGCTGCTCGGTCAGCCACGCGGCGCCGTTGGGCGCAGAGTCGTCGAGCGACGGCAGCGCCGGCGCGCCCGAGGGCGCGCCGTCCGCCCCGCCGCGCGCCGCCAGCCGCGCGCCGCGCCGCTTCCTCTCGTCGTACGCCCAGGGGCCGGCGACGAGGTCGCAGACGGTACGCACGAGCGTGGCGCGCACGCACTCGGGCAGGAAGCGGGCCCAGAGCAGGCGCACCAGGCAGGGCGGCGACGCGAGGTCCTCGGCCGAGGGCTCGAGCGCCGGCTCGCAGCGCGCGAGCAGGTCGCCCTGGCAGACCGCGTCGAGGTCGACGGCCAGCGCGTCGAGCAGCTCCTCGGGCACGTCCGAGGCCTGCACGGCGACCACGTTCTCCGGGTCGGCAAACCACGCGGCGCGGAAGCACTCGGTGGGCGTCAGCGAGAGGTGCCTGAAGAGGTCCCGCGACAGCGCGGCGCGCAGCGCAAAGGCGAGCGCGCCGAGGCCCTCGGAGAGGTCGAAGCGGTTGGTGGCCACGAGCAGCTCCGTCTCGGTGGCACAGACGACCGTGAGACCCAGCGAATCGAGCTCGGACACGAGCCGCAGCAGCAGCCGCCGCGCCAGGCGCCCGACCGCTGCGCGCAGCGCGGGGCACCGCAGCTTGGAGGCCGGCGAGGCCAGCCAGCGCGGCAGCGCAGCGAGCAGGTCGTCGGCGGCCGCGGAGCCGCGCCCCGCCGCGTCCTCCATCCACGCCGCGACGAGGCCGCGCAGCGCGGCGAGCGCCGGACCCGCGGCGCCCGTGTCCTCGCGCGCCGACGACCCGTCCAGCTCGGCCAGCGCCGCGGCCTCGAGCAGCGCGCAGACGACGACGTGGTCCAGGCGCATCCGCATGCACGCGCAGCGGTAGACGCCCGGACGCACCACCACCGGCGCGCCCGGGACGGGCGCGGGGGGTCGCGCCGCCCGGGCGCCGGCCGAGGCGCCAAACGCCTTGACCTCCGCCTTGGCGGCCTCGGGCAGCTCGACCGTCGGTGCGGGGCCGGGCGTCGCGGCCGCCGAGGCCGCCAGGTCCTCGGGTCGCAGGTCGGAGACCGACAGCAGCAGGTCGCGCGACGACGGGGGCACAGGCGGCGCGGGCTGCGAGCCGGGCGCCGCCTGCGAGAGCGACTGCGAGAGCGCGCCCTCGCCGCGCTGCGAGAGCGACTGCGAGCGCGAGACGCTCGGGCGCGGCGTGAACGACGGGTTGGCGCGATACGGATCCGCCTCGAGCGGCGCCGCGGCGCCCTCGCCGGCCCCGCCGCGCCTGACCTCGGCACGCGAGCCGCCGACCGCGCGCGCTGCGGGGGCGGCGCCCTGCGCCGCGCCGTCCGGGCCCGGGCCCGCGGCCGCGCCCGAGCACGCGCAGCCGGCGTCGACGGCGCCGGCGTCGTCGCCGCCGCCGTCGCGCTCGAACGCGCACGGCCCGCCGCCGGCGCCCCCGCAGCCCGCGCTGCAGTCGGCCTGCGACCAGATGAGGTGCCCGGCGGCCCAGAGCCTGCGCGCGAACAGCGCGTCTGCGGCGTCGAGCGTCCAGTCCGGCCCGAGCGAGCAGACGGGCAGGTGCGCGTACTGCGCGGCGGCGAGGCGCGCGCGCAGCCAGGCGGGCGCGGCCGCCGCGGCGCGGACGCCCTCGCGGGCGGCCTGCGCCTGCCAGCCGAGCGCGGGGAGCGGCCCCGGCCTGGCGCCCGCCGGCCGGGCCTCGGCGCAGGGCCACGCCTCGAGCGCGGGCACGCGCGCGCGCGCGGCAGCGGCGGGCGCGGCGCCGGTCAGCACCGCGACGGCGGCCGCCTTTGCGCGCGCGTGCACGCGCGCGAGCTCGCGCGAGAGGTCGAGGCAGGCCTCGCGCGCCGAGCGCGCCTGCCGAATCTCGAACGAGGGCGTCGGCGGAACGTCGCCGTCCGGTCCGTCCGCTCCCCCCTCGGCGGGCGGCCGCTCGGCGCGGACCGCCTCCCACTCCTTGCGGAACGTCGACGCCGCGACCTCGCGCGCCGCCCTGGCGGCGGGCGTCGCGACCCAGGCGACGGCGCGCCGCTCCTGCGGCACGTGCAGCAGCCACAGGCCCGTGCGACGCGCCTCGTCGTACGCCTCGTGCAGCACCACGTAGTGCATGCGCACGGCGGCCTGGCCGAACGGCCGCGCGCCCTCGGCGTCGCCGTCCTCGGGCGCCGCCGCCACGCCGCCGTCAAAGTAGCCCGCCTCGGCCACGGTCCGGAAGGCGAGCCGATCGGCGCAGAGGTCCTGCTCGCGGCGCCTCGCGGATGCCGCCTTTTTCAGCGCCGAAAGCACGCCCAGCGAGGATGCCCTTTGCGCCGCGCGCTTGCCGCCCGCCCTGCGCGGCGCCCCTGCCTTGGCCCCGGCCCCGGCCCCGGTCCCCCCCGCCGCCGCGGCGACCTCGGCCTCGGCCTCGGCCTCGGCCACCGCTTCGTCCTCGCGGTCGACCACGCAGCAGCCCAGCGAGAGAGCGGCGGCAAAGCCGGACGCGACGCGAGCCTCGTGCGCGGCCGTGGCGCCGAGGCGCCCGGCCACGCCGGCCAGCGCGGCGGCCAGCCGGCCCGAGGAGGGCCCGACCAGCGTCACGGCCAGCATGGGCCGCGCCCCGGCGCCCTGCCTGGGCGGCGTGCGGCGCACGACGCGGACGGCGGGCGGCGGGAGCGAGACGACGGGCGCGTCCTCCTGCGGTCCCCGGGTCGGCCCCGGCTCGACGGCGCGGCGCAGCAGCCGCCGGGCGAGCCCGAGGGCGCCCGCGGGGTCCTCCTCGACGCGCGGCGACTCGACGTAGACCGTCCTGGGCGCCCAGAGGCGCACGCGCTCGGCCGGTCCGCCGTGCCGCGAGACCCACGCGACGTGCTCCGTCAGCGAGCCGCGCACGGGCTCGAGCGCCAGCAGCCGCACGTGAGGGTCGCGCGGCGCGAGCGCGCCGCCGCCGGGCGCGCCCGGGGCGCCCGCGCCGCGGTCGGGCTGGGCGGCCTCGCCCGGCCGGCCGCCCTTGCGGAGCTTGGCCTCGAGCTCGCGCTTGCGCTTGCGCTCGGCGCGCTGCTCGGCCCACTCGCGCTTGCGCGCGGCCAGCCACGCGGCCGGGTCGTCGCGGCGCGACCTTGGGGCCGGCGGGGGCGGCGGAGCCGGGGGCCCGGCGACCGAGGCGGCCGAGGCGTCCTGGGCGGCGGGGCCGTCCGCGCGCCGCGAGCCCGAGAACGGCGCGTCGGCCGCGTCGGCCGGCCCGAACGCATCCTCGATGTCGCCAGACTTGGCAAAGGCGACGATGGAGCGCTGCTTGCGCGTGTCGGCTTTGGCCCTGGCGCGGGCCGAGAGCCAGTCCGGGAGCGGGACGCGAGGCACGGGGTCCTTGACGCCCTGCATGGCGGCCGGGATGGAGACGATCTTCTGGATGGCAGACCCGAGCCGCTCGCGGTAGTACCCCCAGTCGACGATGGCGCGCACGTCGACGGGCTCCTGGGGGTCGCCCTGCCTCGCGACGTCCCCGCACCAGCGGCGCAGGTGGAGCCTCTGCACGGCGGGCTCGGCGGAGAAGATGGCGACGGGCACCGCGCGCTCCGAGGTGGGCGCCGAGGGCGGGTCGGCGGCGACGACGTAGGTGCAGACGAGGCCCTTGTCGCGCACGCGCGCGTCTCCGAGGAACTGGCCGAGGCGCAGCGCGCAGGTGGTGGCGCAGCTCTTGCGGCCCGCGTACTCCTCGAGCGTCTTGCTCATGACCGAGGTCTCGGAGATGAGCGTGACGAGCTCGGCGTCCGAGACGCCGGCGCCCTTGGTGTCGAGAAGGTCGAGCCAGCGGTTGGCGACCTCGGCGACGCTGTCGTAGCAGCCCTCGAGCGAGTCGCCGCGGAGGAAGCGCGAGAAGACCTCGCCCTGGAAGACCTTGATGAGCTTGAGCTCTCCGCGGCGCTTGAGCTCAAAGCCCTTGAGCTCCGCGAGCGAGCCGTCAAAGTTGAAGACCGCATAGCGCTTCTTGATCAGCCGCCCCTCCTCCTTGCTGGCCGGGAGCACCATGGCCCTGTAGGGCCCGTCGACCTCAAACTCGATGGACATGCGCGACTCGGTGCGGTATGTCCGCGAGGCCTCGTCCTCGAGCACCGCAAACTGGTCGTTCGTGTTGTGCGCGGCCACCATGGCGTTGAGCACCGCGCACGGGTAGGACATCTTGAACTTTTTCGGCTTGCCGCCCGCGGGCGGCGCGCGCTGCACGAAGCAAAAGTCCTCGGGGAAGCTCTTCGGCAGCGCGCACCAGATGCCGTCCGTGTCGAGCTCGAGCGGCTTGCCGATCTTGCCGATGAGCGCGTTGGCGCGCTTGATGATGCCGGCGCCGGTGTGCGTGACCACGCCGGCCATCTCCATCGAGTACCAGCGCGCGCCCTTGCGCATGACGTAGCCGTAGAAGGAGTTGAGGATGACCTTGTGCGCGAGCTGCAGCGAGTCGTAGAGCACGCACATGTCCTTGGCCTCCTGCACGCGGATCGGGTTGCCTGACGAGACCGCGTCCGCGAGCTTGCCCTTCCACACCTTGGTGAGGCCCTTGTACTGGTACCGCCGGTCGCGAAAGGCCTCGACGGTGTCGTAGTAGAACGAGTTTTCGCGCTGGCAGATGCCCGCCTTGCGGACCTCGGTGACCGGCTTGTCCAGCACGCGCTTGTAGACCGCCTGGCAGTACTTTTTCAGGCGGTCTCGCGTGAGCCGCGCGCGCTCCTCGCGGCCCAGGTCGCGCCACGAGCGCGGCGGCTGCCCGGGCGCGGCGGGCGGGAACGTCTCGCTCGTGAGCTGCGCGCGCACGGCGGCGTGCTCGGCGCTCGAGGCCGCGAACGTCTCGCCGCGCCAGACCCACTCCATGTCGCGGCGGCACGTCTTGCCGGGGCGGTTGAACGAGCACGCCGCGCAGCGCTCGTCGGTCGCGATTGCAGAGGGCTGGAGGCGGTTGGTGAGGATGATGTTGGGGTACATGGCCGCCACGTCGAGGTGGTAGATGAGCGGCGGCTCGGTGCGGCTCGGCGCGTCGCGCAGCGCCTCGAGCGCCGCGAGGACGCTCGCGCGCACCTCGCCGTAGTTTTCCACCTCGGCGGGGTCCATCTTGCCCTCGGCGCGCAGCGCGTGCTCGAGGTCGCGGTCGAGCGAGTCGATGAGCGCCTGATAGCCCAGCGGGTCGGCGTCGAAGCGGCACGGCAGGTCGGCTCGGAAGACGCCGCTCTCGAGCGCCTCGACGCGCCCGCCCACGTACGTCTCCGAGTCGAGCGGCTTGCCGCGGTGCGTCTTGTCGGGCGCGGACGAGTGCTTGTTGGGCGCCACCACGTCGGCGCGCACGGCCTCGACCATGAGCAGCGCCTCGCAGAGCGTGCCAGAGCCGCGCCGCAGCACCTCGTCGGGGGGCATGGGGATGATGGTCGACAGCGAGAAGATGAACGGGTGGATGTACGTCATGTACAGGTAGTAGGTCGAGACGGCGTCCGACACCGAGTAGGCCGACATCTCCTGCGGCTTTTCGGCCGCGAACCGGACCATGTCCTCGGGGTCGACCTCGACGGGGTCGTACCCGAGCTTGGCCTTGGTCACCGCCTTGAGGCCGCGAGAGCCCTGCGGAAGGTACGAGTCGCGGTTCACCCAGTACAGGCAGTCGATGTGCACGGCGCTGCGCGACACGTACTCGGACTGGCGCGCCTGCGGGGCCGCGGCCCCCGGCGGGGCCGATGGGGGCTGCGCAGAGGTCCGCGCCGGGGCGCCTCCCGCGCCGTCGCCCGCGCCGCCGCCGTCGCCGTCGCGGCCAGCGCTGCCGGCGTCGGCGCCGGCCGCGCCTGCGCTCCCCGCGCCTGCGCTCCCCGCGGCGGCGCCGCCCTGCGCGGGCGCGCCCTGCGGGATGCCGACACCGACGCCGAGCTCCCTGCGCATGTCAAAGCCGTGCACCTTGGCTCTGGCCTCGATGAAGGGCCAGTCAAACCAGTCGCCGTTGTAGGTCACGTAGATGGACGGCTGCGCCTCGCGCATGTGGTCGAAGAAGCGTCGGAGGCAGGCGCGCTCGTCCTCGCAGTTTGCAACCTCAAAGGGCCCCTCGAACTCGGGCTTTGGGGAAAACTCAAACGGCTCGATGTCGGCGCCGACGACCTGCCGGTTGATGATGAGGTGCCCCTGCCGGTCGAGCATGTACGAAATCATGAACACCTGGTCGTACTGCGCGTTCGGAAACTGCAGCGGCAGCTTGGTGGTCTCGATGTCAAAGGCGCACACGCGCGGCTCGGCGCGCGCGACGAGGTCGGGGCGGGGCGAGAGCGTGGCCGAGCCGCCGACGACCTTGGCCTCGAACCAGTGTCCGCATCGGACGTCGCGGTCGATCGCGAACCGCACATGGTGCGGCACGTCGTGCTCGCGCACGTCCAGCACGGCCTCCAGCGGCGCGTCCGGGCTCGCGCGCCGCGGGGGCGCGCCCGCCGACGCGCCGCGGCCGCCCGGCGCCAGCCCCGGCACGCCGCCGCCGCCGCCGCCGCGGCCCGGCGGCGCCGCCGCCGCGCCCAGCAGGTGCGGCGGCAGCGCGGGCGTGTGCCAGGTCCCGGCGTCCGCGCAGCCGGCCCCGTCGTCGTCGCCCTCGTCGTCGTCGCCGGCCGGCGACGGCGCCAGGTCGAAGGCCGGCGAGGCGTGCGGGTTGCGGCGCGGCGGCGCGGCGGCGGAGCCCGAGGACGCGGCGGCGGCGCCGCCGCTCGCGCCCGCTCCGTCGCGCTTGGTCGCAGCCGCGCCCTTGACGCGGACGCCGCCGCCTTTGATGGCCGCGCCGGAGCGGTCGAGCGACCTGTTCCTTCCGGCGGCCTGGAGGAGGTCGCGGCGGACCTTGTTGAGCTGGTCCTGGCGCGGAAAGGTGACCTTGAGCAGGCGCCGCTTGAGCCCGGAGAGGTGGTTGTCGAGGTCGAGGTCCTCCTTGGCGACCGTCTCGACGTCCCCGATCGCCTCGGGGAAGCGCCGGCGGAGGTAAGCCTCGACCTCGGCCTCGGACCCGTCCCGGACGTGCAGGAAGAGGTAGTTGGAAAAGTCCACCGACGTCTGGAACATCGAGCCGTCCTGGCAGACGAAAAAGCACAGGATCACGCTCTGGCGCTGGCCCGTCGTGGGGTCGACGCGCGAGGCCGAGTTGAAGTTGGTCAGCCACCCGAGCCGAGACTCGCCCTCGGTGAGCCGGGCAAAGCCCAGCTCCTCGTGCAGCGACAGCTCGGACTGCGCGGACGGCGAGGGGAGAAGGGCGACAGCCCCGGTCGGGGAGCGGGTCGCGGCAAGAGGCGCGCGCGACGGTCCCCGGCGGCAGCCCAAACGCGCCATCGACGCCGACAAATCCCCACGACGCCGAGCGGGCGGCTCTCAGGGGCTCGCGAGCTTCCTGCCTCCTCGCAGGACCCTCGGAGGCTCGCGATGCCCCAGGGCCTTTCTCCACGCTCGGACCGCGACGGCTCGAGGATTTCCACTCCCGCGACGTCCGCTCCGCCTCTCCGCACCTCATCTTCGGGTCGCGCCTCGTGAAAGGCCTCGACGGGCGCGCGAGCTGCCGACGAAGGGGCCCGCGCGTTCAGCACGCGCCGGTTCCCCGAGCGGTTGCTGCGAGGAGGGAGGGACGCAGCCGACGGAGAGGGGCGTGAGCACGACGGAGCGGCGGACGGCCGGGAGGACAGTGCGCGGGGAGGCGCAGAGGTGGGCCGGGGGAGGGCGAGCGTGTTGGGGCGGCGCAGAGGTGGGCCGGGGGAGGGCGAGCGTGTTGGGGCGGCGCAGAGGTGGGCCGGGGGAAGGCGAGCGTGTTGGGGCGGCGCAGAGGTGGGCCGGGGGAAGGCGAGCGTGTTGGGGCGGCGCAGAGGTGGGTGGGGGAAAGAGAAGCGTGTTGGAGTGGGTGCCCGAGGGGTCGGTGGCGGCGGCGCCGCCGACCCCTCGAGCGACCCCGACGGGCGCGCCGGCTCGGTCGAGCGGCAGCCCGTCCCCAAGGGTGCACTCGCCCCCCCCTCCGTCCCCCTCCCGGCTCCCCCGCCGGGCGCACCGTTCGCCGGGCACGGCATCTCGCGCGCGCAGCGAAGAGATTCCCGCGCCTCGACTGGAGCCAAAGGCGCCGCGGCCGCTGCTCATCTCGCGCGGGCGCTGGTCAGCAGAACGAGAGCGCAGCGACGGCCATTCCCCGGGAGCGCGGATCGGGCGGCCCGCGAGTCGACGCGCTCGAGCCGGCGCGGCAGCTCACGAGCTCCCAGCACTCGCGGCGGTGGAGTCCCTTTGGTGGAGCGCGATGCGAGCGCAGACGAATGCCGAGGCCCGACGAAGGCTCCGCGGCACCTCCGCGGCGGCCTCCGGGCGCGACCGAAGAGGGCGCGCGCGCCAAAATTCGAACGGGAGCAGCAGGCGCAGCACGGCCGCCGACGCGGCCGGCGCGACCCCGGCGGTGGCGAGGCGGGAGAGGGGGGCGGGAGTCGCTCCAGGCGGGAGCGCGCGCCGCGGCTTTCGGTCTTCCGCCTCAGGCCCGGAAAGTTACAGGACGATCGGTGATTCGGTGGGAGGCAGGAAAGGGCGCAGCGGGCAAAGCGCAGGACCGCGCCATATCGTCGACGGTAAAGTCGAAGGTCCATCCGTCCGGGTGAGGAGGAGGAGAGGTGAGGCGCCGCGGGGGCCGCGGTGTCGCGTGCGGCGATGCGGGCGCAAGGCGGTGTCGCGCGCGGCGATGCGGGCGCGAGGCGCGTGTCGCGTGCGGCGATGCGGGCGCGAGGCGCGTGTCGCGTGCGGCGATGGGGGGTGCGCCGGAGTTGGGCGAGAGCAAAGGAGAGAAACGAACGCGGTGTCTTCGTTGCTCGGGACGGGAGGCGTTTGGAGAGGCGTTTGGAAGGCGGGAGAGCGTGAGCGGGGAGCGGCGGGGGCCAAGAGTGGCGACTGTTGGGCGGGGAGGTCACGGCCCAACGGTCGCATCCTCGAGCCCTCGTTGTCGAAGGCGCGGCCGCCGCCAAGCGTGCGCGGCCGGCGGACTGGCCGCCGCCTCGCTGGTCCCCGTCCTCGCCGCCCGCCGCTTCGAGGCTCGCCCGCCTAGCGGATAAACTCCTGCGGCGCGACGTCCATGGCGTGCGAGACGGGCACGTGCGACAGGCGGTGCAGCCCGCGAGTGGGGTCGGCGGCGGCGGTGGTGACGGCAAAGCCCTGCTGGGCCTGCGCGGAGATGCGCGAGCCGGGAAGCACGCGCGCCGTCTTCTCGTCGTCGGTGTCCGAGCCGGCGAGGTCCTCCGGCGCGACCTGCTCCTCGTCGAACGCCTCCTGGCGGTACTGATAGTACCGACAGATGGGCCAAACGTAGACGACGATGCCGATGGTCATGACGACCGCGAAGACGTAGAAAACGTAATCAAGATGGCCCTGGTTTACGTTATCCGCGATCCAGCCGGGCCGGCCGCCGCGCGTGGTGATGTCGCCGATGATCTTGAAAAAGGCCGTGTCCAGGTAGTTTCCGGCGGCGGTGGCGAGCAGGTTGAGGGCCTGCGCGCTGCTGCGCATGCACTCGGGCGACTGCGAGTAGAAAAACTCGAGGCCTCCGATCATGGCGAACACCTCGGAGCAGCCGACGAGCGCGTACTGCGGGATCTGCCACCACACGGACATGTGCACGCTGTTGTCGGTCGGGTCGACGTCCTGCAGGTTGTGGCGGTAGACGACCTGCAGGCGCATGTACTCGACGACGGCGGCCGCGATCATCGAGAGCACGGCGACGCCAAAGCCGATGCCCATGCGCATGAGGCGCGTGATGGGCTTTCCCCGCTTCTCGAAGAACGGGACGAGGAAGAGGTCGTAGATGGGCACCCAGCAAAGCACCGAGAGGCAGTCGAGCACCGACACGACGGCGGCGGGCACCGCCCAGCTGCCGAGGTAGCGGTCCATCGCAGAGCCTTGGATTACAAACAAGGTCGACATCAATCCGTAGATCGAGTTGTAGAACGAAAGGATGACGAAGATCGGGAGCAGGCGAAGGACGCACTTGAGCTCCTCGACCTCGGTCACCGTGACGAGCCAGCGGCTCTTGCGCACCTGGCGGCGCACGGTCAGGCGACGCGGGCCCTCGGGGGGCGCGGCGGCCGCGGAGGCGTCGGCGGCGGCGTCCTGGGCGCCGTCGAGCTTGGAGCCGGCGGCAAAGCCGAGCGCGTCCGCGGCGGGCGCGTCGCCGTCGCCGACGCCTTTGCCGAGGTCGGAGTCGGAGGCCTCTCCGCTCTGGCGGGACGCGACGAGCTCCGTCGAGCCAGAGGCCGGGTCCTCCTCGTCCTCGTAGACGTCGACCACCTCGCCGGGGTACGCGACGGCGGCCTTGTCGAGGAAGCTCAGCCCAGGCGAGCACGCCATCTTCTCCTGGCCCGGGATGGCGGACCAGAATCCGGGGACCTCGTAGAGCTCCGACTTGTCCTCGGGCACCTCGCGGTGCCAGTGCACAAAGGCGGCGATGAGCGACCTGAACCAGCGGACGATGGGCGAGCCGCCGGGAGGCATGTGGTGGTAGAGCGGGGTGAAGGCCACGAAGATGGCCCACGCGATGAACATGGCCACGCAGGGAATCGCGTACCCGAGCGTGTACGAGACGTCCGTCTGGATGACGACCAGGCCGAGCGTTGCGCCGACGGCCCCGATGTTGATGACCGCGTAGAACCAGTTGTAGTAGCTCGAGATCATGGCGCGCTGCTTGGGGTCGTGCTCGTTGAACGATTGTGCGCCGAAGACGGACACGATCGGCTTGATTCCGCCCGTCCCGAGCGCGATCAGGTACATGAACGCCCAGAAAAAGCTCGACTGGCGGGACGTCGGCTGCTCGCCGTTGGAGGGGTGCAGCGAGTCGACGCCGGCCGAGAGCGGCAAGCCGAGCGTGCCGACGACGTAGACGAGGCCGAAGACGAAGATGGTCCAGTAGCGCCCCGCGAACGTGTCGGCGATCAGGGCGCCGACCACGGGCGTGGCGTAGCACGTGCCCGACCACTGGCTCATCTTCGAGCTTGCCGTGCTGTTCGTGTAGCCCATCTTCTGGGTCAGGTAGACCGTCATGTTGGTCGCAAAGCCGTAGTAGGCGAGGCGCTCGCACATCTCCGTGCCTAGAGGGGGAGAGGGGAGGTTCCGAGCGGAGAGGGAGAAAGGGGGGGATGAGCGAGCGGAGGGCGGGGAAGAGGGGTGGGGGGGAGGGGCGCGGAGAGGGGAGCCGGGCGGGCCGGCGGGAGCCGCGGGGTGACGAGGGGGGAGGGGAAGTGGGACCAGGCTGG